>OY292519.1:15756993-15815150 GCA_958496365.1 Subacronicta megacephala | reverse complement strand
CGACCTCCGACCTGCTCACTACACTACACACACGTGGCGCGACACACCGTGCACTTACTTTAAATAAATGCGTCAAGCGTGCGGGTACATGCTAAGCCATGACTTGTAAGCAATACGAATAGCGAACGACATAATAATCTCAACAAACACAACAATAGGCATGATGACTGATTTTCAAAAACTGATCTAAAATATTCTTATGTATATACTATTTCCGAAAAATATTTTTTTTCTGCAATTTAAAAAGGTTTTTGATACAAAAATGCGATTTTAATTCAATTTTTTAAAATTAGCGCGAAAACGGTCCCTGGTGTCATGGCGTCTGCTTATGACGTCACTTCTATGTTTTGACATCGTATACAATAGGAGATTAAGGCCGGGTGGTACTGCAAAGCCCACATAAAAATGTTTTAAAAACTATTTTTTTAAGCAGTAAATAGTAAAATTAAAATCTGAGAAAATAAATTTATATTGTTGAGTATATATTCTAGGGAACATATACAAGGGAAACACGATTTGATAAAGTTGGCTCGATAGAATAAATTCACAAAGATACCTCTTTTTTTGTAATTTTATCTTCCATTTTCGGTTTTATTCTTAAAATAATAAAACCGAAAATTATTTGACATCATGTTTTATTTACTAAAATAAAGTTCATAGATAGCTCGAGAGATTTTACCCGATAGATTTTCTTTATTACATTAAATTTTTAATCAATTATTCAAGTAAGTTACGAGGCGAGACACTGACTGAGCCTGAGCCTCGCCGAATGGATCGTAAATTACCTACTTGAATAATCGGTTCTTCACTCCTACGATGGACCCACATGAGAAATGCAATGGCATGTTTGCAGCCTCCTTGTGAGGCAACACAGTCATGGCATTTTACCGATATAACTTCTTCCTTTACTTCGTCAACTATTAACGTCACTGCATATAACTTCGCGTGGACCTTGTGTTCTGGGCAGATTTTTGATTTAACTATAAGTACATAGATTTCCATCGCGTTGTCCCCATAAGATGGCCGGGAGGATCTAAAACAAAGAAATCGATAGGAAAGCATATTTTATAAAATCAAAACATTATTAAAACTAAACATACGAAGCTGTGCTTTTTAAAAGTGATTTTATTTTTTTATTATAGTAGGTATAATAAAAATAATAATAAATAATACTTACAATTGTAGTTTTAACATTTCTAAATCCTGCTGAACACAAGTCTTTGTTTAATACCAGGAACTGCCCCAGCATTAACTAATCAACTCTGGGCAAATTAGAGCTGTTTGCCTTGGTAAACCCTTGTTACATTACTTAATAAGTTCTTACACAAGTTGTAGGACAAAAGCTAAGTAATATATAATTAGGAAATACTTATTAAACAATTTTAAGCGCGGAGATCGTCAAAATTCGTACGAAATTTACGTGACAGCGACAGTTCAACATAGATGTGACGTAATTGAATCTGATTGGTGTTCAACTGAACATGGCGGACTTGTGTATTTTATAGTTTTATTTTATCAAATAAATTAATAATCCCGTCTTATAAATAAAAATAAATATTCTTTTCTAAACATATTAATTATATTTCAGTATATGAACATATTATTTTACTAATTCTTGCTTACCGTCATCATGCCTATTGGACAACATCTCAGAAATATGTGTAATCAATCAATGAATAATACTTCACATTTCGTGCGTCCACTTCTAAGTACTTACAGATAGGTACAGGTAACAGATAACAGTACTAGTGCAAATGACATGTTATTATGACTCGATTATGGATGAAGTAGACGAGTCATTGACCAAGAACTTTGAACGCGACTCAATGACAAAATACATTATACAATCAGTTCCATTAAAGGTTCTCATTGGCGTCGACAGAATTCCAATTCGCCATATCATATGTATTTAGAGTAGTCGATTGTTTGATTCATTCTAACATGTGAATAATTACACTGTTAATGAAGAGGATAAGCAGTGGACACATGAATTAGAGCTCGCATATACCAGTCATAAAAAGTTACATAAAGTAACTCTAGTAAATATTGTTGTAAACAAAGGTTCGGTAACAAACAGACGTTGCTTCGTTCGTCCGAGAGATGGCGCCACACGTTGTGATTTTGTTTTATTCTGCCAAAAATTAAGTAAACGCGGTACATGCGAGCGTGCATTGTGTGAGTGACGTGGGATGTTGTGAATGTATGCCAGGGCCATATTTTTTTGGGCGAAATGGGTAATGCCTCAGCATAAACCCATCTCTAGTAATGAGTGTGTCGTACATACCGTCGCGCAGGTCGCCGGCCTCGACCTCGGCGATGCCGCTGACGAGGGAGTCGAGCCCTTCGTTCTCGGAGCGGCTCTTGTCGCGGCTGTCGCGCGTCCGCCAGCCGCCGCGCACGAAGTTGTTGATGTTGGCGCTCGGGTCGCTCAGCCGACGCTGCAACCATGTAGTACACAACGTTGATAACCAAATATAATAATTAGCAGTTGTATTTCCCATTCTTAGAACTCACTGATATAAATTTTTGAACCCGGTGATGGTTTTGATGGTACCTACAATGCGATGCGATCATCCTGAAGAGGATCCTTACTCTTCATATCTACAAGCGTTGTTTTGGCTTGTAAATAACAAAGAAGTCGGCACTGTCAAAATGTGTTACGCTCACCTGGTGTCTGTACATGAACATCTCGTCGGGGTCGTCTTCCCAGTCGCTGTCCCACATGTCGGTGGCGGCCAGGCCGGGCTCCGAGGTGGGGGTGTCGAGGCCGGCGGCGTGAGGCCTCGACACGGCCATCTCGGCGTGGCCCTTGCCGCTGGGGCCCTTCATGCGCACGAACTCGCACCGCGCCGCCGCCTTGCCGCCCAGCAGACCGAACGACATGCGCTGCGCGACCTTCGTTGATAGTGATGTTTGCTGAAATGTTTACAATCCAATTGCAGTTGCAGCAAAAGCAGTTGTTTTCAAATGTTCTTGCTTTGACCCTGGTTGGATAGGCCGTATTTTGGCAATAAGCTTCCGAAGCAGGAGCAGCTAACTTTTGTTCACAAAAGCAGGGGCTTTTTTCGTTCCAGCCACAACTTCTGATTGATACAATACCTACAATCCTATGAAGTGTACGCATCTAATGTAAATAGAGTAATAACCTAAAGTGCAATATCCCGATAGCAGTTTTCGAAGGTTACAGTTATCTGCGATGCATTTTAGTAAGTAAAGCGACCTTCAAGTTGGCTAAAGATAAAAATAACTTCTTGAAAATTACGCGAACCATTTTCCTCGTAGAAGTTATTCCTTTATTTTTTATAAAGAACAAGTATGTTTACGTTATAGGTACTAGCGAATCAACTCTCAGTTCCCACGTAACAGCCATTCACTTTTTATTGGGAAAAAGGTAAAACGTTTGTATATACAATGAATGTAAAGCATAGCAGCTATTTATGGTGGAATAACAATGGGGCTTTGTCACCGGCGCGGGCGGGGACTACAGCCGGCGCTGGCGCTGTGGGAAGTTGATTGTTTATTTTTAAACGTAGTAAACAGGGCCTGCCTCAACGGCGTGGATTACATAAACAGAGGGGCACGCGACCGTCCGCGCCCGCGCCCGCGCCCGCGCCAGCCGGGACGCGCAGCGGCGGGTGATCATCACACCACGCGTTACATGTTTATGATGGTGATATAAGCCATTAGTTAAGTTTAGTCACTCACAGGCGTTATACAAATCTGCGAAAGCTACCTTTTAACTACTGAGTTGGACCCAAGTCTGAAGTTCAGGCAGGTGAAGTCGCAGACAGAAGCTAAAGAAATTAATTATCACTCGCTGCAACGGTGGGAAACCTGCATGCCCTCGAGATTTTATAGATGGCGTGTCTTGTCTGCCAACCCGCACTAGGCTAACATGGTACATTGTAGCCTAACCCCTCTCATTCTGAGTAGACTCGTCCTCAGCATTGGCTAGGCAAGGCTAGGTGTATACGTGTCGGCATCTGATATTCCAGAATCTTATCTACTGTATATCAGAACCAGAATTTATAATGTAAGTGCTGAGAATGACAGTGACCACCAACATTCCTAAGGTTGTGAAACAGGTCGTCAATGTAATGTCGTAGCGTCGTTCGGCCTACGTATGTACCTACGTGCCTACGATAAACCGGTCCGATACTGAATCAGAATCGTAGGCGGAGGCCCCACTACTTCTATTTGCTACTGCGCTATTATCAGACAACACTATTAAAATGGAACACTTCTAGCCGTTAGTATGTATGACATTGAATAATTTATATTAATTAGCAATTAACAAGCCGGCTGGCGCGAACACCAGTTTCATAATCAGGTTTCTTTGGTATGCTACGCGTAGCACTTGGAAAAAACTCAGTAAATCAGCCGCAGTATAGTACCTACTTACAAAATTATTAAGATTCAACTATCTGTTTTAAACAACAAGTTAGACTGGTTTCGTCCATAAAAAAACTTCCAGAAACACCTACGAATAGATATTAGTTAGTAATTATATACGAATGGAAGGCCAAGTAGATGTGATAATCACAAGCCACGACGCTAAACGATAGAGGCTAACATTTTATGAATGTATGGATGAATTCATCCTAAAAGGAGTATTTACTAACGTGTTTTTGTCATAAGGTAGCCTATAATGACTTACTCAGAATGCAATAAAATCTATTCAACAGTTCAAGCGTTAAAAGGTTACAGATACACATACAGAGAAATAATAGTTATGTTGCCATCGAATAAAAATTCTTATAACTAACGACTAACGCAAAACATTACTTTACGCACACAATTGTTTTCGGAGCGTGACGAGTGATCCGTGAACGAAGCTCCAGAATCAAAACCTCATTCGCGATGAATAATAGGGAAACTAGGTCGAATAGGTACGTTAGCTCGTGACTTGAACAGCGGACTTTGCTCTTTAGGGATAGATACAATCTCCGACGATGAGGACGCGACGCCCGCGCCCGTGTGTAGCCCGCCCTTACTCAAACACGGTCGGTTGTCGACCCCACGCTTTCTGCCAACTTCCTATTATTCAGAATTCGTGATTCATTACATTTCTTACAATGTCAGCCTGAAATTGTGAATGGTGACTTACAAATACTCACTTAGAAAACATGCTAGAATCATATTTGCTTCAGTTTAGTGAGCGATACTGGCTACCGTATCTGGCAAACGTTTTGCACTAGCTCTTGCCGGCAGTTTCTCTCGCATTCCAAAGTACATTTTGAGACAAAAAGCTTATGTGCTTTTCCGGGTCCAATCTATTTGTATACCAAAATTGGTTCATCAGCTTAGGCATGAATACGTAACAGACAAACAGAGTTACTTTTGCATTTACAATGTTAGTTCGGACTTGGGATTTCTGAAATGAAGCGGAATTTATATACCGTATTAGAAAAAAATTGCGCAATGAATTAAGGTACCAGAACTGGTTTCCGTCCGACGACAATAGGTAGGTGCACATCAGGGTTTACCAGTTATTTTTCTGTTTTCGGTATTTGTGAACCGCAGCTAGTTATTACGTCAGACACTCTGTAGAAACCTCATTTAATAGGACTACTTACATATTCAAGTGCACTAGGAAGCAGTGTAGGTATACTCATTAAAACATAACCTCGTACATTTAAGTACCACTTGCAAAATATAGGATTAAGTCTAGTGTCGTGTGAATTCAATAATAACATTATATTGTATAATGTGTTCAATTCTCCTATTTATATACAATTCACCTGTTACAACTTTAAACAAGAAAATATACAGGTTTCGTTCAAAATATAACTTCGAAAAACATCTACGAATAAACAAAAAAATAGTTAATATTGTATACGAATGGAATGGAAGGGACCATAACTATTTAATTAACAAAGATGATCAATCGATCAGCAAGATTAAGCTACGCTTGCCGTGGTAAGTGTATAGAGGATCATTCTTACCGACACCACATATTATAACAATCGTTAGTTCATAGTTGGAAGCCCAAAAAGCCTGCCAACCAGTCTATCCTCATGATATCGGTGTTCCCCAGTCATTGGGTTCCAGAGGTCTGGTATTCGCTCCGTGTAAATCTTCAATCGATGAATGATATTGAATTTTACTTATATAGAATGAAAAGACAAAATGTATCTCTCAACGCGGCGGTAGCCTTATGGCTAAGCGTCGGACTTGCGATCATGTGGTTGCCGGTTCGAAACCCACCCATTGCACTACCGACGTAAACCCACTCGTAACACAAGCATTTTAGCATAGCACGAGGAGTTAACAAGAATACTAGTAATATGCGAATAGAGTTTTCCATTGTAAGTAAGCCGTCAGGCACACGGCAATAAAACGAATGACCTAGTTTACTCATTGCTTTTTTGTCCCGACACTATAATCAATCGATTTATTGGCAGTACATGATTTAAGCCGTTGTTAAACAACTTCACAATGAGGGGGACTTGCCACAGAGTGAAGTAAGACAGGCGGGGAGGCGTTGTGGCGACTCGGTGGCGCCGGAACTTCGCGCACATTAACAAGTTGTAGGAAAAAATACAACTGTATACATCTTTAAAGACTACATTAATGCCCCAGGCTCGCCTGGAGTTAGTTATCCTCCAGTGAGGACGGGAGTTAAAAATAAGTCTAGTCGCTGCGATACCTATCTACGTAAAACCACACCTGCGTCTTGCTGACGCAAACACAACGCACCATGATGAAAATTGTTAATCTCAATTTGCATGATGCATACATAGAAATGCAGTAATAGTTACATTCCTCTGGCTAGAATCTCTTCGGAATAAAGAAAAAAACACTTTATTATTATCCAATTTGGTAAAAACGGTGTGTGAGCACCCGTAGTCAGGAGGATCCAACCGGAGGCGCGCGGACCCACTGGTCCGCGACGCCTCATACTACGTCACATCTTCTTGTTACAATGCCCCGCAAACAAAAGAAAACTGCGCTAATATTCAGATTCAGGAACCACTCCATCATTGAACCTTTAGCAATCTACCTAACCATGCTATAATATAATAATAATAATAATAACCTATCACATGTTTACCGACCCTGTACAAGGTCCTTACATCCATATTGAGAGCAAAGATTAATTACCACATTGATAACAATTCAATCATGTCTATCTCTCAAAATGGATGTAGGAATGGGTCCCGTGGTACTAAGGAGCATCTCCTCATTGACACGACCATAAGCCAACAAGTTCGTCGCTCCCGTAAGAATCTGTCAACATGCTGGATTGATTATAAGAAGGCCTACGACTCTGTACCCCATACATGGCTCATGAGAGTGCTAGAGTTATATAAAATAAATACAACCCTACGCAACTTCCTGATGTCATGTATGGGACAGTGGAAAACAGTTCTTCTCTACCCAGGATGTCGGCAAATTCAAGGGGTTTCGGAACCGATCAGGATCCAGCGGGGTATATTCCAGGGTGACAGTCTGAGTCCGTTATGGTTTTGCTTAGCCTTGAACCCTCTTAGCACATTGCTCGAGGCTTCAAAGCTTGGCTTTCAGTTGAGAAGAGGTGGACAGGTGATATCCCACCTCCTTTACATGGATGATCTAAAACTGTTTGCCCCCAACAAATTGCACCTTGTGGAACTGCTGAAGGTGACTGAAAGTTTCAGCAGGTCCATTAAGATGGAATTTGGTGTGGACAAATGTGCGATCATGCATGTGAAAAGAGGAGGGATTATGGAATCTGAAGAATTTCATTTAACAGATTCCATAAACCTTAAATCACTCTCTTCAACTGAAACCTATAAATATTTGGGTATGTCGGAAGCGTTAGGCATCAAAGAGGCTGACATGAAGCAATCATTGCAGGAGCGCTTCTTTGGCCGCCTGAAAAAAGTACTTAAAAGTCTTTTATCAGGTGGAAATAAGGTGCGCGCTTATAATGGTTGGGTCATGCCGGTCTTGATGTACTCTTTCGGCATACTCAAATGGACGCAGACAGAACTAGACGCCCTGGATAGAAGAGTCCGCACTCTGCTAACTGCACATCGGATGCACCACCCGCGTTCTTCGGTCATGAGACTGTACATCCCTCGGAAATGTGGAGGACGTGGCTATTTAAACGCTAAGGTTCTCCACAACCGGGAGGTGTACAGGCTCAGAGAATATTTTCTTAAGACTGACACGGGGATGCATCGCGATGTGGTTGCAGTGGATAAGGGATTCACCCCGCTATCCTTGGCTAAAGAGAACTGGCGCAAACCTATAATACTTGATACTACTGGCCGCAAAGAGATATGGCAGAGCAAGGAACTTCACGGACGTTTTTATCGGGCCCTACATGGACCCGATGTAGACTTCCTCGCGTCCGTGTCCTGGCTACGCTTCGGGGACCTCTTTGGGGAAACCGAAGGGTTTGTCTGTGCAATTATGGACGAAGTTGTAATGACGAATAACTACCGGAAATATATTGTAAAGGACGGTACGGCTGACATCTGTCGGGCATGTCACCGTCCAGGCGAATCGATCCGGCATATTATTTCTGGGTGTTCTCGTCTTGCAAATGGTGAATACTTGCACAGACATAACCTAGTGGCTAGGATTATCCACCAGCAACTTGCTCTTAAATACTCTCTTGTGGACTCGGAGGTACCATACTATAGGTATGTGCCCGACCCAGTTCTCGATAATGGTCGTGTTACTTTGTACTGGGACCGATCTATTATCACTGACAGGACTATTATCGCTAATAAACCTGATATAGTGGTAATAGATCGACCAGAGCGCCGTGCAATGATTATTGATGTCAGTGTTCCACATGACGAGAATCTCGTGAAAGCCGAGAAAGATAAGCAAATTAAATATCTTGACTTGGCTCATGAGATTGTCGACATGTGGGATATTGACTCGGCAGTCATTGTACCGATAGTTGTGACCGCCAATGGTTTAATAGCCAAGAGCCTCGACTCACACCTGCGGAGGCTCTCGCTAGGCAGCTGGGTCAAGGGCGTGATACAGAGAGCGGTACTCCTAGATACGGCGCGTATTGTTAGGAGGTTCCTCTCTTTGGGGCCCTGACCACCGGTAGCTTGGACCCTGTTCCCGATACCGGTGGATGACTATTTTTTATATTTTTAAATGTTTTTATGTTTTTATATAATTTGTAAAAATATTTAAAAATTTAAACAAATATGTTGGAAAATAAATGGAAGATAAATAATAATAATAAAGCCATTTATTCCATATTACCAGTTTACATTTCAAATGTAGTTAGTAGTTTGTTAGTATATTTTCCTTAGAATATGTTAGTACTTATGTTAATCTTCTTTGTTTGGAATATGGACCCCTTTTTGGGTAAAGGCCTCCTCCAGCTTCTTCCACACGTCCCTGTCCTTGCCTAGGTCTAACCAATTGTTCCCTGTCACCTGTATAATATCATCAGCCCACCTTCTCTTTGGTCTACCAACATTTCTTTTCCCTCCTGGGCCTTTCCATCGAGTGGTCTCTATGGTCCATCTTTTGTCTGTGTAGCGTGAAATGTGTCCTGCCCATTTCCATTTTAGTGTAAGTGCATGCTGGAGAGCGTCTGTGATTTTTGTTTTCCTCCTAATGATTTCATTTTTCACTTTGTGTATTTTTCTTATCTTCAGCATACTCCTTTCCATGGCTGTTTGGGTGCTTTTGATCTTCTGTTTTTCTTTATTTGTGAAAACCCAAGTTTGACATGCATATAGTAGGCATGGTAGGAGACATGTATCGAACACAGTTTTTTTTCAGATGAACTCCATAATCCCCTTTTAAAATTTCTTGCTATAATATATTACCGCTTAATTATTAAAACTCGTACGTAAGTTATTCTTTTTGTTGTATACCTCTGCATAAATTAAAATAATGAACTAGTGAAAGAGAAGTGATTTTACACGATTGTAGGCTGCTGACCGTGCAGCTCCCGATTAAACCCGCTACACGAACAGGGCACAGACACGCATAACTAACCTAGTATAAAACTGTGTGCGGCAACCCTAGTCCCGGGGTGTCGTAGTCACCTATAACTGGCAGCTTAACGGGACCGCGAGTGTGCGCGTGTGGGCGGGCGCGGGTGGCTGCCTCTGACGTCATAGCTACAGCCTGCTTGCCTGTATGTCACCGATCAATTAGTCTGGCCATTAATCAGGCCTCGTTAATATACCGACACACCCTGACTTCATTGAGGGATTGTTCCAAATTGACTTTTGAAACGATCCCGATAAAACGGTAAAACTGTATTATTACGTTACTACGTTAGGTTACTAGGTTAACTTAAGGAAATGTCCTTAAATTGAATTTGGATAATTATGTCGTTAAACGTCATCAACTCATCAGGTTTAATTGTGATAATGTACTCAATCATGTGCCCCTATTATATAGGACCGTAACCGATGTGACATTGGATACGGTTACGTGAAGTGAGTTTGTCACGAATGGCCAGTACCGGTGACACGGTTAGTGACGCTCCGCTCAGTGACACTTACGCGGAAGGATCACCTTCCGGTCCTTAATGACAGTCAACAAAAATTGCGTCGAAATTCTTGCCCATCGCGAATTTCAAATAGCCCGAGAGAGGCAACTTGACCACGAAGAACTTTTAGGGTTATAAACTTTTGATTTTGTCTCAGCAAAAACCCGGTTCCTGTAAATGATTCGTGTACCGCAAGTCGCGAAAGAAAGCGCATGCAGTTTTAATAGAGGGTTTTATGTGAAATATATTGGTAGGCTGCGCGCCGGGTCCAAGGCCGGCGCCTCGAGATGTCGGCCCGGCGGCGGCGGCGGCGGCGGCGACGCCCCATAAACTTACCCCGTAAAGTCAGCCCCCGTGACACAGAGGGATCTGATGCGGATTATATTTAGATACGACGTCACTAGCTGACAGCTGCTTCACTTTTCAAGTAAGTTTATTTTCAAATGTTGAAAGTCAACGGTATGGTTTAGTACTACGCTACATTTAAAAGTCAGTATTTTTAAATATCTGGTTAACAGCGTTTTCTTTTATATTATAGTCATAGATACTTAATAGAAATTCGAAAAACAGGCGAAAGTAACGCGCGATTATAACAGTCTCGGTTGAATATCAGCAAGGTATCCTCGAGATACAGATAGATAACCGTATCGTTATCTGGCTCTAGCGCTTTCCACCGTCATTACTATGTACCAGTATTTTGGAACTCACTCGCTATCTGTGTACGTTAAGGTCACAACGCCTCGTGCATGCACCGCATATCAACCAATACATTCGTCGATCGATGTTCAAACCATGCACAAAGCGTATAAATAATGTTGTAAATATTAGCTCATTTTGCAGTTTTGTTACTTCAAGCACTCACGATAGAACTACATGGGTAACATAATTATTTAAAATAATCGAAAATTATAATGAAATCTCGGGCAGAACTGGCGCTGATTCAGATAAATTGATCGGTTGACATAGCAAGAGTATCATAAAACTATCCGACCTTCTTGTAAATTACTCATTCGGAAGCAAATTACAATGAAATGATCCCCCAAGTTTCCGTGCCCCCGCCGCGGAGGCAGGCGCATAGGTTTGACTCAACAGGTTATTTTAACTGGGATGACTCAACAAACACTGGATCAACAACATCACTTAATTTACGCATAATTATTCCATTTAAACTGAATAACGTCTAACATATCCACGGTGAGCCTATATGACGTATAGGTAGGTAGATAAATGAATGTATCGAGTGTTACTACGAAGCTGGCCTGTGGCGAGTACACAGTTGATAAAACCATGTGATTGTAACGTCCCGATATCGCTAAACTTATCGTGAACGCTTAGTTTTAACTTATGACGGGCTCGTGCCAAATCATGTAAAACGAATAACAATTATTTTTTTCTTCGATAAGATAACATATTTATCGAATGAGATACATTTGTGGTAGTTTTGCTAATATTTTACAAATTTCATAACAGAGCATTGCTGTTGTATTGATAGTCATATATGCAGCCATTGATTTCGTTTAAAAAGTCTATTAGACTTAGCTAACAATCTACTGTAACAATTTATACACTTGTTCTATTTTTTTCGGTTTCAGTTAAACTTGCAAACTTCGTTAGACTGCATTCGATTGTCATTTAGTATTTAAATGACGAGGAAAATAGACACCGTATTTACGTTTAGTTTATTAGGTAAATTGCTATCCGCAAATTGAATTTGGATATATAAACACAAAAACAGTTGGTAAAAACAACAATTTTCCATTACGTTTACGCCACCGCTCGCTGGTGTGAGTGTAACGACGTAGAGGACGCGTCCAAGGCCGGCGCCGTGTAACCAGGCTTTGAAAGGCTTCCTTGAGGCTCGAGTCACAACTACACTTACCTCGTAAAAATTCTAATTGCTTTACGAATTCAGAGTTAATTACGTAATTATATATTTACGCTAAAACGAGCTGAATTTTCGATTTAAATTGTCTTACTAATGACAGCGTCAGATTCGGGACTTTATATTAAACACGTGACAAAATATGTATAGCTCTATTTGGTTTTCGAAGAACTCAATCTGCATTTACTGATTTCAATCTCTCTAAATTGACTAAGTACATACAAGTTAGTCGATTGTCAGAGATAACTTCGTCAAAAATGTAATCTATCGGAATTATATATAAAAATAATACATTCCACAGCGATAATGCTTATCACTGAGAACAGATACAAAGTGAGCTTCAAAACAACGCACTTACGTAACAGTTACCATCAACAATCACAAAGGTTCCTCCCAGTTGGAAACATTCGGCGGCTTTTAATCAGACAGCATAGTTTCCGGTTGGCGTTACAACAGTTATCGGCCGGTTTCGTCACTTATCTATACTAATATTATAAAGAGGTAAAGTTTGTAAGGTTGGAGGGGGTAATCTCTGGATCTACTGAACCGATTTTAAAAATACTTTCACCAATAGAAAGCTACGTACATTATTCCTGAGTGACATCTAAGGCTATATATTATCCCGTAGAATAAAGAGAAACCTATAGTCCATGCGGGCAAAGCCGCAGGCGGAAAGCTATCCTATATAAGTGACGATATAGATAACATATAGCTTCAAGCACACGGCGGAAGTACCGTGTTGAAGTATTATACCTACGAAACCGTCAAGTTAAATCTACTGATTTGATGCTAAAACTTTTTAGAATCGTCTAGTGATTTACAACGTTCTTCGTCTGGACTACTGTAATCTTATAATAAACAGCTAACCTTACTAGGTAGGTCTTTGTTATACATATCATTAGGTTAAAAATCACATGCTTACATTTTAAAACTGAACGGCGTTGAATACCACTAAACAGTTACTGGTCGTCATTCTGTTTTTCTACAATTTGTTATTTCCTCCTTTATCAATATACACTTTATTTTACGCACAGTATTTACGATTTTTTTCATTCCTTTGGATGTTTTGCAATTAAATAAAACTTAGAATTACATAATGACAAATTAGTATACAATCTGGTAGACATTTTACTACCGTTTTAGTGCAGTGTAAAAGTCCATATCACACATGACAAAATCAGAGCAAATCCTTCCCGGGTTTGGATCATAGAAGTCAAAGCCTCATTGGGTTTATGTCCTAAAACTACTAAAGATTGATGTGTCCGGAAAAAACGCATGTGCAGTTAAATTATCGTGCATGTTTGCGCAAGCCCTATACCTAGCAGAAAACAATGAAGCCCTACTCGACGAGCGGCGGTTTGCTGCAAATTAACACAGTTAATGGAAACTGTAGGTACCTATTGCAGACAGTCCACTCTTATCAAGTATAGCAATACTATTGCTCAGTAACATGTAAATGATCACTTGCTGTTATAATCAGAGCTACAAAAGAATTAAAATCTGATCACATTGATGAGTGATGACAGTGTGTAATTTTATAAAAACATAAATCACCTTTATAGATACTATAATATTAATCTAGGAAAGCGATACCGTGACGGTTTCTAAGATAAAGATATCTCCAAAACATATAGATAATAATTATGTAGTTACGAACATTATAACTTGCAACTTAGAAAAAGATATTCACGTAACTAAATACTTTTCTTTGTGGCAGTATTGGTGTCTACAATGGACTGCAAAACAGCAATTGATATATTACAAAGCATGTATATACACACGGTAAACAGAGATGGAGCGCATATCCCTGTTGCTCAGCTTATGAGTACTCTTTCAGAAGTCGTTCATATGAGGCTAAAGCAGGCGGCATTCACAGCGCACCCGGTGGGCCATTGTGATCCGCGCGCACAAAGCAACTCTTAGAGACACTTTAGACGGGAGCAATTGTTGACACTTCTTCTCTTCGTATTGTTTGATACAACGTATTCCAATGTAAGCTGTTTTAAAGCCAGATTGACTCCGTTTTTTTGCAAAAAAATAATTATAATGATAATGATATTTCTGTAAATAGATCTTATCAAGGCACTTTTACAAGATGAATGTTTTAATATTTTTTTTTACTCAGTGACGCCGGCATTTTCTTACTGTCTACCTCTGAGAAACAAACTAGGAGACTCATGGCCTCTTTTAAAGTCCAGACATAGTAGAATAAATAATTATATGACAGAGACAGTACAAGGCAAAGTATGAAATACCCTTTTCAAGAATGAACCATAGCCGCGCTTGCATTAGTTATTAGCTCAACCTTAATTTAGGGAGCAAAAGCGACACGACGATACCAGATCAGCGAGACTTTTGCGTACGCCACAAAAAGATATTTGGTGACGGATAAAGGAATTATAGGGATACTAAAAATGCAAATTAGTATTAGTGTTGTGTCAACGCCCGTATCCGGCACTTAGCCGCCGCCGTGACACTTGTTGCCGAGGACTTGCGCCCTCCGGCCGAGCGCACGACATTCACCCATAAACGAACCAAATACTAGACACGTTCTGTATAAACATACCAATAAGTATATCTAGAGCATAATTTGAATATTCTCATTTCGTGGGATGCTTACAAACTGGTACTATTATGATTACTAAAGGAAATTTTGAAATAACTTCCGTTACAATCTAGACGAATGAGGTTTACAAAAACCTTGAAAGTCATTAAGAATCTATAACTGGCGGCAAAGAATTAGCCGGTATTTTTTATCAGTATGTTAATTTTTCTTTAATGAGTAGTTGGGCACTTCTTAATGGTATTATTATCAAAGGTCACGTCAGGCTCACGTTATATACAAGGAAATATTGAAAAGTAAATCGATGCCTTCGTTTTATTGAAATAGCATTCGTGAATATCATTCAGTCACAAATGTATTCAATTGACACCGTTTGGTTGTAATGTGTGTGAAAACTAAACCATCATAATATACTAAAGTCATCGCTACGACTGAAGTGCTAATGGAGTGAAAATTTTACACTTTTGTATGGTTTTGTAATAAAACTTGTGAAAATCAATACAAAAGGGGTAGTGGTGTATTGAAGACTGGGTAAACGAAACAGTTGATGTTCGTAATAACCTGAAAAGAAGACATTGGCTGGCTACCCATAGAGATTAATGACAAAATAACTTTACAGCCTTTCTTTACAAACTGCCTCATTAGTCTAGTGGTCCTAAGCGCGACTGCTATGCTAGAGGTCCTGGGTTCGATCCCCAGGTCGAGCAAAGTGTTATTGGGTTTTTCTATGAAATTCTCAGTAGCGGCTGGGAGTCTGGATTTGTGCCCGCTAAATGGCAATAGGCTCGCCCCCTATTACATGGGACCTAAACATACCGGCGAAATGTGGGTGTACATTAGTACACCTCTGCCTAACCCTTCGGGGAATACAGGCGTGGTGGTATGTTATGTATGTAGCTTTACAGCCCAATTTAAGTACTAGGAACAACTTCGTAGAATGTGACAGATAGTAACTCACCCTGGAGTCGTAGACCCTGGTGAGGATGTCGTATCGTATGGAGCCGAGGAAGATGACGGCCTGCGCGGCGCAGCCTCGCCCGCGCGCCACCAGCTCCACGCACACCATTTCACCGTCGCGGACCACTATGTCGCAGAACACCTGCGTCACAAAATAACACTGGATACAATTACTTAGGTACTACAGTGGACGAAATTGTTGGGGCATAAAAGGACTGTTATATTATGTGTTTGCTCACAAGTATTGAACCCATTGACAATGTTTTAGATTTTGATTCTCATCGGTTCCGATGGCAGAGGCAAACATTATAATTTTTGTACAATATAAACCAAACGCCAAGTACCTAATCCACGTGCTTGCGTCACGTGGTGCGTAATGGCTGCTAGGAGATATAGAACTGAAATTAAATTCTTATTGGTTAGTTAGTTGTAATTTCATTACGTTGTCTTAGCGAAGTAGTCAATTAGTCATCAAGGCAACAACAGCCATGATAATTAATGATTAAACGAACTTACCTGTAAGTGAAGTTCTATCATAATTATACGAGGGCTTCGTCCGAAGAGATTAGATAAACATGTAGTAGCACGTACGGTGTTGCCTTTGCGCACTGTTGGTTGAAAGCTACCCTATACTTAAAAAAAATAAATAAAAAATAAAAATAATTGAGGGTAAGATGTTTTCTTGGCCTGGTATCGTGTTCAACCGCTCATTTAGTTCAGAGCCAAGTTCCTGGTTTCCTGTGTTTTTTTATATTTCAAGAAGTGAAAGGGTTGTTATGGGAGGGTGGGATGCTAATCTCTTCGGACGAAGCCCTCGTATAATTATGATAGAACTTCACTTACAGGTAAGTTCGTTTAATCATTAATTATACTCACGCTTCGTCCTCGAGATTAGATAAACATGTAGACTTTGAGAGCTACTGAAATATTAATGAAACACAGGTTTATAATAATATGATAAATTTTAATCAATATAATAATATTAATTACTATATAATTAATATTTTTTACATAAACTGTTATAGTTTTCTCAATGAGGTTTTAATCAAATTATATTTTGGATGGACAAGCAAATCTTAATATAACTGATAATAATTATGATCCATTACTTATCTCTAAGGAATTATTCAAAATGGACCTCCCAAAAGAATCATCCTGTTCTGTAATTTGGATATTTCTGTTATAAAATTTTCCAAATACCTGGGATGAATTATTCCAACCAGCCGTTTTCCTAATCAAGTCTAAACTAACCCCTAGCTGGTGGGCCTTAGACGTGGCAGCATGTCGTGTGCTATGAGCTGTAAAGATAGACGTGTCTATTCCACATTGTAGTAGGGTGCTCTTTACCCAGCGACTCAGTGTCTGAGCTGAAACTAATTTATGTGGTTTTTTAAGACCTATAAACAGGTTGTTGGTATTTCTACGGAGTGGACTACTACAATCGAGATATGACAATAAGGTCTGGGCTGGACAAATTTCTGGCTTTTCACGAAAAAAAGGTAAAACAAGGTTAGGTTGTAAGGCACCTATCCTTGACGTTTTTATGATGTCAGGAATTTTTATAGTGATTTTATCGTGATAACACTGAATATTATTAATGTCTATTTTTGATAAGGTTTGCATTCTGTGTGCTGTAATAAGAGATAATAAAGTGACTAGCTTTCGTGAGAGCTTATCTAACCCCAAATTATCGTTAGGATACCAAGATGTTAAAATGTTTAAGACTTTAGACGTGTCCCATGTGACATTATATTTAGGTAAGGGTGGGCGGAGTCTAAAGACACCCCTAAACAGCCTTTTTATATCCTCATTGTCACTAATTCTTATTTTAAGAATTAAAGCTAATGCTGATCGGCAAGTATTTAGAGTCCCGTACTGGGCACCTGATTCAAATAAATCTGTTAGGAATAAAATCACCTCATTAACCGATGCCCCAAAAATATCAATATTTGTAGATAAACAAAAATTGTACCACTTTTTAAGGCAGGTATCATATTGTTTTAATGAGGTACCTGAGAGAGAAGCCAGCATAATATGAATGGCTGATGAGGGGACGTTTCTTCTCAGTAACGAGTTCCTGACAAGAGACCGGCAGCCAGGGTAAACCGAAGGTTGACTTTGTTGTTGCTGTAAGAGGATAAAATAACATGCTTATTTGAATCAAAATATAAAACTGGTGATATGAGCAGTTTTCTAAATAGGGGATACCAAGGTTGTGTTGGCCATAGAGGTACAACAACAATTCCTGTGGCTTTGTCTTTTATAATTTTTCGCAGCATTTTAAGGATCATTGAAAAAGGAGGGAATGCATAAAAATACATGTTTGACCAGGATGTGGTAAATGCATTAACGGCTATAGCTTTAGGATCCCTAAACCATGATATATATTTGACACATTTTTTATTGACATGGCTTGCAAAAATATCTACCTCAGGAAGTCCGAACGAGTCTATTATTTTACTAAAAACTGAATCGCTTAATTCCCATTCTACATCTGGATGAATTTTTCGCGATTCCGCATCTGCTATTGTGTTATCCGCAGAACGAATATATGACGCATACACAATTATTTTCCTATACTGGCACCATTCCCACAAGGCCCTTGTTATTTGTGTTAAGTGGGGAAATTGTATCCCACCCATACGATTTATGTACGATATGGCGGTAGTGTTATCTATACGGAGAAGTATTTGACAGTTTTTCATTGTTTCTGCAAAAGCTTTAAGTGCGTAAAAAGCAGCAGCAATCTCTAAATAATTGATATGACGTGAGCATTCCTCTATTGTCCAAGCCCCATTAGCAGTCTCTTCTCCACAGGCCGCGCCCCACCCCGTAGTCGAAGCATCACTAAAAATCTCTAAGCAGAATTCGTCATACTTAATTTTGCTGACTGGAGTATTTAATGCATTTAACCACCAATCGAAGTCAGATGCCAAGTGTGATGGTATGTTCATAAACTTGTCATAGTTTTCTGGGTCATCTTTTAAGTTGATAAATTTACACCGCTCGAATTCTTTTGTGTAAAGCCATCCGTATTCGACGGCTGGACAAACCGAACACAATAGCCCAATCAAACTGGCAAAATCTCTTATTTTACATCGGCTCAAGTTTTGGAAATGCTGTATTTTATTTTTAACCTTAATAGCCTTATCTACTGGTAAACTTATTTGGAATTTTCTTGTGTCAATAATATAGCCTAAATATTTACACGATGTCCTAGGTATCAAACTACATTTATTTTTATTAATAATAAATCCCAAAGTAACTAATAATTGTTGAGTTATAGTTAAATTTTGTAGACAAGCTTCGTAAGTACTACCAATCAATAAAATATCGTCTAAATATATACTAGAAAGGTAACCGCAGGATCTAAGCAGCCCAATAACCGGTTTCATTATCTTTGTGAATACAAAAGGCGCAGTGTTAAGGCCGAACGGCAAAACATTAAATTCATACAACTTGTTTTCAAATTCAAATCGAAGGTATTTTTTATAGTTATCATTTATTTTTATCAGAAAATATGCATCCTTTAAGTCTATCGTGGCCATATAACTATCCTCCGAAACAAGCTTAACTGCGGTACGCAAGTCTTCTAGTTTAAAATGATCGGTTTTTATGAATTTGTTAAGGTTTTTTAAGTTGAGTATGAATCTATGTTTACCGTTGGGCTTCGGCACTAAAAATATGCCTGATAAGTATTGTTCGTCACAAGGATCACAGCGAGAAATAGCACGCATGCATAATAGTTCATCTATACATTTTCTAAAATTGGATATTTCTAATATTGAGTAATTTTTCTTCTTAGGTATAGTATGTTGTATTACCTTTGTTGAAAAAGGTATTTTATAGCCAGAAATCCAAGATAAAATGATTGGATCTGAGGTGAGAATTGACCAGGCTTCATAAAAAAGGGCAAGTCTGCCGGCATGGTTGCTTACCGTGTTGTCTACCGCCGACTGCGATAGTTGTTCCTCTGCGCGGTAGGCGCCGACCGAGCTCGATAGGAGGCGCGCGAGTTGTTCGCGGGCGCACTCCTCTGCGCAGGCTCCCTCGTCCTCTGAGTCCCCGTTTGCCTGCGACTCGGGGGAGGAGCCCGCCAGTTTAAATTATTCCGTGGTTGGGAATTAGACTGGTTAGAAGCGGGTGTTGCTTTAGGTCTCGCGATAGGTCTAGAAATGGTTGATTTTAATTCGGCTCCTGTTTTTGATATTGTTTTTGCTATTTTTAATGTTTCTGCTAGGTCTGACCCAAAAAGATGTTTGTCAACTACTGTTTTTTGTAGTTGTTCCTTCATTTCTTTTTTCAAGTTATGTAGGATGAAATTGCGGCGCACTATTGAATCAGAGTGTTGATTGTCACATAAAAGACGAATGGAGTCCATCAACAACTTAATTATCTCTGTGTCCTTGTTTTCTTTGGTAATCATTTGAGTTATGGCACCCGCTAGACATGAAATCGCGCAACCCATCTGCTTTTGTTTCATCTCAATGCTTTTATCCCTTTTTAAGACAACTTCTGTTGTCGCAGCTTTTATTTCTAAATTAAGGGCCGGCGAGTCAATCAAAGTGCAATTGCTAGGGGGTAAATATTTTTCTATCAACTCTTTACGAGCTTCACTTGAAAGGCCCTTTGTAGCTACATGTTGCAGACGAATAGCTAGGTCTGATTGAATTTCTTTTGCGTACACCTTTTCGACAGATGGGTCTTCTCCAAATATTTGTAATATTTCGGAGTCTAGTTCGACACTCGGAGGCTCCTCGGTTGAGGCAAGGACCTCTTCAGTTTCCATTGTCGTGACTAATGGTACCGTCGCATTTGCGCATGGAATTTCGGGTGCCGTGCTGGTGGAAGGAACTGGGTCTACAGCGCTGGTTGATGGAATTGGGTCTGTATGTGAATTTTCTGCGATCATGGAGGGTATCGGTTCCGCAAAATAATTTTCGGAGTCCGATTCCACTACATCCTCCCTACCCTCTTCATCAAATATTCGTAACGAGATGGGGAGGCGTCCTCTGTAAAGAGTATGTTCCTTTTGTTAATACAAAAGCGAAAAGAGGTAAGCCGCTATGGATAGGTATAGTCTGTGAACGGTGAAGTGACAATCCCAAAGACTGCCCGCATCACGCGTATGACTTTCACGTATACTAATAAAGTAACAGTCCCTGAAACTGCTCGCAATATTAGCCTCGCACGTGAAATAAATGACTAATTTTACGTAATTACGTCCGAAGTGTTAACCCCAGAAGTTAACCGCAACGAGACTCCTTACGTAACGTTTTTGCACCTTGCACACTAATAGGTAATACAGGAATTATAACTAACCTTCGAAACTCGAACTCCTCGATCTCGATCTGCGTTTTTTACGACAAAGTCTTTCTTCTAACTTCCTTAATTTCCTTGCAATATAGTCGTAATCATGTTCTTTTTTCCTTTTACCCATATTTTTCAAAAGGATCACTTATCCACTTACAAAAGAATATTGTAAACACACTACAAATTAAAAATTATTTAGCAATAATAATATTGAATAAGGACGTGCGCTCCGGCAGAGCACTGAACTGTGAATGAGCGGTTGAACACGATACCAGGCCAAGAAAACATCTTACCCTCAATTATTTTTATTTTTTATTTATTTTTTTTAAGTATAGGGTAGCTTTCAACCAACAGTGCGCAAAGGCAACACCGTACGTGCTACTACATGTTTATCTAATCTCGAGGACGAAGCGTGAGTATAATGTCAAGTTAACGCCGTGGTGTTAAACAACATATAAATTACGTTATATATGGACAGGTCGTAGAGGCAAATTGATGCAACGAAAATATTGTGAGAACGACGAACTTGTGAATACACAATGTAATGTGACGAATAATAATATTTAAATATAACTAACAAAATTCAACAAAACTTGCGAATTCACTCAGATTGCACGAAAATATGTCAATTCTCTCATGTTATGTCTGTTTATATCCTATACCTACTTCTTATAAACAGACATAAAATTTAATTTAGCGAAGTTTACCAGCTAGTCTTTCTATTGAGACATCGTTGGTGTGGCGTCGGTTGCGCAGGGAAACACCGGTGTGTAGTGTACCTATCAAATAATCCCAGGTTCCTTGCGAATGCAGCAAAGACAGGTCGCAGGCATTTAAAATTAGGAGTAATTAGATATACCTGCTTCGTCCGTAAAAATCATCAGGGCAAAAGAAAATAATGTCAAACAAAACCCAATCATTAACTTTTTAAGTCTTTTCAACAACATAACATAATATCCCATTCATCCGATTATGGCCTCTATCCACTAGATATAATGTTCTCAAAGCTTGATGAGAGCTCCTAAATGCTCTAAAGCAACTTGAACATAGTGAAGGCCGTCGACTAAGTCGTTCATTTAATTTAAATAAATATAAATTCCATTAACATCGTACTCATGCGCGCTGAATCACACGAATATTATTATACGGAATCATTTTAGCTATAAAACTAGTCGTTATGATGTCATCACTAGTTTTCTGTGTAACTGGAGCTGATAGTTGTAGGCCACAAATGGAATTTATTTGAAGCCATGTGTATTGTAGTTTCAATTATCTACTGGAAAATCAAAAGGACAGAATGGGTAATAGTCGTACGTAATATTTATAGATCAGGGAATTTTAAAACGGTTCTTTGGTTATAAGTACCGTGGGTATATATTTCATGAGCATTTAGTAAAAAACGGTGATTTTGACATTAATAGGTATTAATTTGAACATATCGTTTAGTGCACAAATAAAAATATAAACATAGTAATTTGGAACACCTATTTTGGTATTGTAAAATTAAAAAATGATTTACTATAATTATGGAGAACGGGGTGAAAGGAGCTAAATTTATTCAAAATCGCTGGAGACACTGTTGATGTGTCATGGTAATACATGATACGAAGATAATTAGGCAGGCTAAGGTAGGTACTCGACGGATAATTAAAAATGCAAATAATTACAAAAAATAGCTCAAGTCGAAGTCATACAAAGACTGCAACCTTCCCTTGAAGTGTCTTCATTTTTACTGAGTTTTAACACAATGTAACAATAGAGCGATTCGCTTACAATAAGGCACATTGTTATTGTCATCTCAGATTCTCGCATGAATTACCACAAAGTTAGACAGAACATGAAGGGAATCTAAGAGAATATAGCAAGGACCCGATAACTTTCACTTATTATCAACACAAAGTCGTCAATAGTGAAAAAGAAGTTAAATGATAATGGATGGCGACAGATCACAGTGAATCCAGAATGGTTTTCGAACTGATTGGAAAACGCAGCATGACCACAGAGCATTACTTCATCAGTCTATACCTAGTGCCACAGAGCCCGATCTTCGACTTTCCTCATCCAGTCACTGCCAGCTGCCTTCCGCGAGTCGTCACTTCATTAGGCATTACATTACCTAACCTTGCAAAAGTTATTGACCAGTACCGTGACAGCCGCGACATTCCATACAAATGAATTGATATAAATGCCTATTACTACCACACACGCACAGCCCGTCCACACGGTTGTGTGTGCATAAATACCTATATAGGGCTATGATCAGCGATCTTAGCCCTATATACTGCCTCGTTGGTCTAGTGGTCCCACTCGCGACTGCTACGCTAGAGGTCCTGGGTTCGATCCCCGGGTCTAGCAAAGTGTTATTGGGATTTTCTATGAAATTCCCAGTAGCAGCTCGGAGTCTGGATTTGTGCCCGGTTAATGGCAATAGGCTCGCCCCCTATTACATGGGACCTAAACATACCGGCGAAATGTGGGTGTACATTAGTACACCTCTGCCTAACCCTTCGGGGAATACAGGCGTGATGGTACGATCAGCGATCTTCTAATAATCGTTTTATCTGAAGAATAACGAAATTATTTCCGATCGGCATTGGTTTTATTGCATCTGTACACTATAAAATAGCGAATCATATTATTTTATTATCAATATCCTTGGTATTAATACAAGTCTATAAAAATTATATTAAAACGCATATCGAACGACGGCAAACTTCTAGCGCGTGCATCCAGCCTTACCTCTAGTTTGCGGGTCACTTACATATGTCAAGGGGAGGTGATTGTAACTATTTTGCGAAGCCCCGCATATAAGCATACATTAACATATCTACATCTTAGATCTACAGAAATATTGGTGTGCACAACAATAAACACACACCTTTACAATATACAGACGTTAATATGAAGACTATCGATCTTGTAATTATTATAATTATTGACATAAGAATACCGGCTTATCAATCGCATGCGGATATTGCAAATCCATGTTTTGATTAAATTAGGTAAGTACTATACGTTGGAATTTAATCAAACTAAATGTACTATCAAGGCGAAGTCAGTGATTCGTGCATTGAACACAATTACACCGCCACGTGTAACTATATGGGACTGCTTTAACATGGATTTAATGTTTTTTATCATAAAACTATTGTGCCCTGTGGTTTCATCCGCTGTTTCTGTTTTTGTCTACACCCGGCTTTCAAGGGTCGTAGCGTTCAAAATGTGTCAATCCGTTCCGACGATTAGATGGAATAAATAGACAAATTTTAGAATTGATTTTTTTAAGGTATTATACTTTCATATGCATTTAGTAAAAAGCTGTTATTTTGATATTACAAAGAGACGCGTTCACAACAGATATTTTCTTTATTTGTTTGTTTACTAGTTTTATAGATAATCAAAGCGTTCGATCATGATATGCAGAACTGTGTCGATAGTGATCACCAGACACCAGGCTCCAAGACACGAGACGTATTTATCCGTTATCAAATGTTCAATTTAACATAATCTAATGACATGTTCTGACAAAATTTATTATTGTTAGTATTTCGAGATGTCTTCATATGTGGTACTTATACTAAATAATATGGTTGGTATTTTTTACCACATTTTTATATACCTAAACAGAAACCGTAAATGCTATTAATTTTTTTGGATGAAGTTGAATTTTTGTATGTTGACATTAATAATCCTCAATCTCTTCACATTCGGCTATCGCAATAATGTTCCAGTGTATAATTTTAACACTTTTATATTTTAAAAGAGTGTCAATGAAGATGCTTGTCGGATTCTTCTTCATAGTATAGATTTTTTTTAACCACGCAACTAAAGTCACGTTTCATAAACGCTTGAATATAAAAACATTTGAACTTGAACATAGAGACGAGAAAGGTTTATATGTCATCTTCCAGGATGCGAGTGAAATCGCGGGATACATTTAGTATTAAAGAAACAAGCGGAAAACCGTCGTAAAGATGTTATCAAGAATTACATTCACTTATATTTCTCGTGATTTAATCACTATACGAATCTGAAGAAATATATAATTTAATGACAGTATATTCTAATTTGGAATTATTTTGGTACTTTCGGACTCTGCTGAACCCTTCGGACTTATGTAATTATAGACTTCCTTGTAACATAACCTTTCACCTATTAATAATGTTACGTAGAGTCCATATTAATCACTGCTAATCGTTAAGCAGATAGATAATGTAATTAGGTGTCGCGATTCAAAGTCCACTATCAATAGGTACAGACAGTTTTGCACAAACAATTTCATTCCCAAGACTTCATCGATCTGCTGTAAATAGGTCGCAACTAGCAGATAACTGACACATTCATAATAACGTGATAATAAAGTCGCTTCTGTTCAAGGCCGACCATTCTAGGGCAATAGGGTGAAAGGCAAAGTGGCTCGTGGCTAATTAGGTTAAGATGTGCTCGCAGATGAGTGCCTAGTCTTCAACATCAAGAGCCCCCACTAGATTCAAAAGCACGTCAAGATCATGCTGACAATAACAGATCATCACAAGCAGTCAAACCCTATCTGAGAACCGTTCACATCTAGGGTATCAGAATTTGTCACATTATCACTAGTGAGTGGTGGAGGTCAAGAGACAAGAACATTTAAACACATCTGGTTGAAGGAGAAGAACTGTAAAACGAAGCCAAGTTACTCAATTCTACACCACACTCAATGCTTGATAGTAGGACGCCTGTTTAGTTCTTTCAACTACCTCAATATTGCATTGATTTGAATGAACGATAGAAGATCACATGCTTCCAATTTAATGTCATATAGGTATATCTAAAATAACCTAATAAATATAAACTCGAGTTAAAGGTTAAATGCTGACAATATAATCTATTTACAAAGCTGAAATGCACATAAACTATGAAACTATACACGAGCTCGTCTGTTCATTGTATGCGGAGATTTACTTTATATCTGGCTAGTTATGCCATAATCGTGTTGCCAGCAGTTGGCTACAAATGCATCTATGGCACAAAAAATGGATAGATAGAAGGTTCACTATTTAGCAACCCAACTGTTCGTTTGTTTGTTATTGGACCATACCAATACCATTAAACTACTTATATTGTACCGCACATCTTGAAGATAACCACACCACGTGAAGTTAGAGCGTCCAACCAACGATTAGACATTTATTTTTATTTCCATGTGCGTAGTAGTACTGCGCTTTCAACGGTAGCGGTTATTGACGCGAGCCGTGAGAACGTAACACAACACCGGTGCACATGCACCCAGGGTATGCGCCCGCGCCGGTCTAACCGCCATTCAAGGACTGCATGCGCTTATACTAACCTTTTATCATTGAACATAACAAGATTTACTGAATTTAAGACAGGATGTTGTAGTGAATAAAAAAAATCTTTGATTGTTGCACAAAGCAAAGCAAGAACTAGTGTTGTAGTTTCGACAATGATGGATGATACGCACGTGCTGCTGCAGTAGGTCCGTATAATAACATTAAAGAAAAAGTACCTACTAAGTAATTAACTGAACTATGTTGTTCCAACCACGGAACAGATAAATTATCTCTTCCGTGATTCCAACAGTCATATACAGTTCATTTGGGCGCAAACTTAACATTGTATGGAATACAATGTTTTAGAATGCAATGTTCATCTACTGTATTTGTTTTTCATAACTTTCCGGCTCCGTTTCTGTAACCGAAGAAAGTATACCAAACAACGACCGATCATGACATACCAAATATATTTATCGCATTCGATATAAACGTTAATGGCGATACAATCGTCTCTTGAATAATAAGGTAGTTCCGAGTTTCTCGTAAATGTGCCATTATGAGTTAGTAAGGAGATTGCCATCGTGAGGTGCTTTCGCGAAGGAGACGGCCGAGTGAGACACGCAATCACAGAGTATTACAGAATATACAACGTTATCCAAATACAATCTAGTGATGAACAACCCAGTATGAAGTTGTACAAAGTTATCTTTGTACATTTCATAACTCACATTTAAATATGTTTCCTTGTCATTCAAATTGACATTGCAAATAAAACAGACCTGAAACCTTGACAGGGCTGTTCTCAATTATTGGCATCAAGTTTTGTGGAAGTAACTTCTTCGTAAGTAGTTCAAAGCCCTGTGTAATACACGTCAGTATGTTCTTAACTATTTAGAATTTATAAGGCATCATAGGTAGACAAATGTGGTGTGATCGATAACCAGCGCGGTGCAACGGATTTAATTACCGGTCTGGCCGCTGAGCTCGGAACCGCGTCCGCTAACTGTTGCACACAGATCCACGCCAGATCAATACAACACACGAATAGCTAGCAACACAAACACAGACCACTGTGTGATAAACTGTGCATTTTTTTATATACACTAACTTTGACATACATAGACATCTTGCATCCTTTTTTCATATACCTATACGTGCTGATTACGAGTAGTATGCAACTGACACTGAATATTAGAAATATAAAAAAGTTGAGTGTTGTCAGAGACAGCCTTTATACATAAAGGGAATGGTAATCATATAACCATAGCGTGCTGATGTCATTCACATGTCCTCGCGTGGCTTCCTTTGTACTTAGACACTAATTGTTTGTGCTTAGGCCAAAGGTGGAATGGTGAACATGTATTTGTAAGCTACAATCGTTCTCGCTATTAATGGTTGTTTGTGTTATATTTATGTACTGTTTGTGACCGCAAACGGTTCTGCGGGGATGATGCCTTTTAAAAAATATCTGCATGCGAATAACATAATTTATATTATGACTTAATGACACATCAATAATTAGTCATAAATACATGTATAGACTCGCGCCTTTTTCCCACAGGGGTAGGCAGAAACTACATACCGCCACTTGCCGACTCTGGCATACTTCTTTTGCTTTTACAACATACATACATTTATGAGAAAAACAAATGTGAGTCATAGGTATGATTCATTAATGAAACGTCATATTTATCACTGCGCTTTATCACAGCACTTCTGTGAATTTGTTGAATCAATATTTTTGTTTTGGAACGGTTTGGATACCGCTGTAGTCATAGCCCTCTCTCCATCAGCTACTTTACAGATGATCTAATTGGGTCGGTAGGTTTCTTAGTGAAATATATCTACCTAATACAAATAAAAACACCGTAACAACTTATCTAGGTATATCTATCTAAATCGGTCAAAACTTTTTGAAGCTAAATGGCAACATTCGATTTGCACAAACAAAAAACGTCTCATCCTAAATGCATATATATATACGTTCTCCGTTCCGTCGTGGGTAAAAATAAAGCTTATTATTATTAAACGATGACTTTCATGCCAAGTACTAAATATAAAGAACACTCTCTGTTCACAAAGCAGTACATAAATGTACTGATACAAATGGACCAGCTAAGCGAGCTGTAGCCAAGCGATAGCCGAGCTGTGCTTATAGCACAATGAAGATTTAAGTAAAAAAATAAATAAATTGGGACACCTGGAGGCGCTCCGCCCGGTGGAGCTGGTGCGCCGATATGGACATGATAACCAGCTGCCGAGTTTCCGACGATACACGCTTACTCTCGAATGGAATAATGCCTTGCCAATAGCACCATCTACCAATCCGTGTACTAATATTCTTTACCAGCCTACATTTCTTATTTGGATGTTTAACGTGGAATTTTATAAAAGTAGCTGAATAGTATTCCAATCATCCTAATATTAAAAAATAATGTTAATGTGAAGTTTTTTTTTTTCATTCCTATCTTGTTTCTTTATAAGATTACCTAGATATTATTATCGCCTTTATTTATCTGACGAGTCTATCCAAAGATTGTACGTTGATCGCTGTCAGTGATAAGAACGCCCATTGTAGGTGCATACCACTCTTTGATTTATCAAATTGTTCCTTGCATTCATTTTTGATGTAGAAAGAAGAATAACTATGTTCTACAACTAGGTTTAACTTAGTCGAGATATGAGTCAGCCTCATTAGTTTAGCGGTCCCAAGGAAGAGGTCCTGAGTTCGATTCTCAGGTCGTTCTCTCGAGTACACCTCTGCCTAACCCTTCGGGGAATACAGGCGTGATGGTATTTATGTTTGTTTTAATCGAGATATACTTAAATGTTTAAGTTGTTGTTTCATTAAATTAGTTCCTTGTTGAAAGTCTAGTCTAGTTGGTCAGATAACAGTTTAGACGGTTAGTTCAATCTTTTCTTTATAGTCCATATAATATAGATGCAGGTGGAAGTGGGTCAGCGTGGCGCGTCACTTTATATTAGAGCAACAATACCTACGATACGTTCCTAGTCCTACCTTTGACCTATTAACTACACACGATGGCACACGTAAAACTACAAACGTTGCAAATGTGTGACACTAAATTTGGCTGTAGAAATACATAACTGTTTACCCAAACTAAATAATAATTAAAGTCGTAAGACTTATACGGATATTATATAAACATACATACCATCATGTCTGTATTCCCCGAAGGGTTAGGCAGAGGTGTACTAATGTACACCACATTCCGCCGGTATGTTTGGTCCCATGTTATAGGGGGCGAGCCTATTGCCATCAATGGGCACAAATACACACACCGAGCTAGCCGTGCAGCTGCTTCATAGAATTTCATAGAAAAACCCAATAACGCTGCTCGACCTAATGATCGAACCCGGGACCTCTAGCGTAGCAGTTGCACTTGGGACCACTAGACTAACGAGGCAGTCTATTGTTATCTATACGGATATTGTTAAGGATAAAATAACATATTTGAACCAATATTTTTAAATTAATAAAATCAACGGTAACCACAACTTTATAGGTACATACACCGAAATAACCACGGAAGAGATAAATAAGGTTGGAAAGGCCCTAGCTGCTATTTTGTTCTAGGACCAGTGTCGCCGCTTTACTCCCACTACTTCAATTCTCAAACATACGCAACATTATCTTTACAAGTTTTTCGCACACAATCAAATCACACACACATAAAGCGGTGGGCAGCAATTTGTTCACACACTAGCACCAAGCTCCCGTAGGCATAAGACACACACTCGCAACAAGCATACGCTAGTGCTTGAAAAGCTGATATTTTTTATCGATAAATACTGTCCGTTATTTTTTTTTTAAAACAAGAACTATTTTTATTTAATATTAATTAATTTAAAAGAAACTATGTCCTTGAAACAAAACGTAATCATCAAGCAATTGGGGGAAATGTAACATAACATAATAGAGTTATAACATAACATTATTATAATTAATTGCATGTATAATATGTCGAATAGAATCAAATATTAAAACTTAAATAAAATAGTAGGTATAGTATTTGACTTAGATTTGACTAGACTATATTGTATCTATTCAGTATTAAAATCGAAGTAAATAAAATGGTCTACGCCGCTTCATCTTCATTCATTCAATGATTCATATAATATAAAATACATCTAATTAAAAATATACTCTCATCAATTAAATATTTAATATTTCAAAAATAATCTTTGTCAAACGTAAATATAGTTGAGAATTCTATCGATGCTTTTATTTAACTACACGGTCACCTCGATATCGATAGATGTACGCCGTGCATCACTCACGGCCAACCCCGGCAAACGATGAACAACGGCTATGGTTGAAGAGAAGAGAACGCAATGCATGCAGTACATTGCAAGCGGACTACGACATCGTGTTGATTAAGCGAGAACACATCGGGCAATGTATTTTATTTGTAACTTGTTGCAATAATATGATTGATGTTTGGAATTTCATAGTGATCAGTATATTTTTATGTTTTTACCAATTATTTTGCAATTAAATGCTATTTTTGACTTACAGATGGAAAGATATACCTCCTCGCTATATACTGGTGGTCTGACATTTTGTCTATTACGTAAGAATAACACAACACGGCAGTTTAAAGCGGAGCTCTGTTCTCTGAAGTAGTCATAAGCACACTAAACGCGGCGAATGTATGATTCGTGCGAGTTATGATTTTCTAATCAAGACTGTGGCGTGCCTGCCCCGCCCACATGGCCATTCCAATCTTCTTTATCTCTTCCGTGGAGATAACGGACCAATTTGAAATCTACACACGAGGATACTTTACGGTACGCTGAGAACATAGGGCAATAATATAAGCGAAGTAGGCAAATATTTCCCTCGGTGTGGGCAATAAAGCCGCTTCATCCAGCGGTACAAAGCTTGGACAGCACATGGGCGGCAATGTGCCACCCTCGGCCCACGCCACGCGGGCGTCGCGTCGCCGCGTCGGGCGCGTCACGCGCCACGCCACGAACCGACCTTTATTGCCCCATACATCTCGTACCACGTTGTAAACACATAGCTATGATTTGAGTCTATCAAATATGATAGAAATACAGTTTAAGGAAACTAGCGTAACATCAGAGGACTTCCCCTAGGTAACATTATTCAATAGGTCCTTTTTTCCGCTTAATTTTCGCTACAAAAGCCATTGCAAATTAAGCAACGGCGTCATTTTAAATGAAGATAATAGTCAAATTTTCTGTATCCATGCTTATTTATTTGTACTTTGATCTTGAATTAACAAATAAAAGAACGGGAAATTCCTTTAAAAAAGATATGATAAGGATGGTTTCGTACTGTTAATGATGCAAAATAAAATAATCGATTATTATTATAAAACAAAAAAAACATGGCTCTGCCTGATAAGATAAAGCTGTTCCTCCTAGCTTGCTACTTAATGTCGGTCGACTTCCAGTCCAACTGGTTACAGCTGAACCTTGCTGATCGATTGATCGCAGACAGACGTTTTCGTACAATAAGGCTGAATTTTAAAGAGAACGCTTGAAAGCTCCATTCATTATTTTAGAGTAGCTGTTATAAGCGTTTGCCTCTAAACGTGAAGTGGGCTTAAGTGGTCCTTATCGCACCACTCGTGTCGCCGGCAGTATATTAAATGGTAATTAACGACAATACACTTTGAATTTACAATTTAATGCTACTGATCTACTTAAAACTAGAGAAGACCAAGAAAGGTCTCAGCGGAGGAGTGCGAGGTCAGCCGGAGTACCTATGCAACTTCAGCAACCTTCACACCTATATGCTAAAATTGTGGTTAAGTATTTGTTTATAGTCTTTATTGAAAACACTAAAAGAACATGTAGTATTAACAAAAATCACAATCTGTGTCACGGCGAAAACCCACGAAGAGATATGAACGGCGGCGTACGAGTAGCTCCAACACATTGCCTATTTCCAGAAATAAACTGTTAACATTCCTCTACAACACGATGTTCTGAGCAAATGCACTACAAAATGTTAATTTAGCTAGATCTTTTGCAGGAAAATCTATAAATTATGTTTTAAGGAAAAATATATAAATAAATAAATTACAGTTAAGATTTATTTAAAAGCAATTACTCGTACTTCCTTAGCAACTTTGAAAGGGTAGTGTATAAAAACGTTAAGCTACGTCATACAAAAATATCATTATATATAAATGTCAAAACAAATGATGTCGTTATTCGCATTTCTACCAGTGCATATTGGTCATTAAGAGACGAAAACAAACAAAAACTGAGCGACACTGCGCGTGCGCAAGGTCGCGGCCAATCTTGCGGAGCGATGCGACACGATGACCACGCTCGCTCCCAGGCGCTTTGTATACGATATAAGCTTGAAAGTTGAAAGACGCAAAACTAGAAAAGCCGGACATATGTGTATAAATCATTCACTGTATCTTTATACTCATTACACATACACTGAACATTACACGAATCCACATCCCTTCTGTATACAATACTAACACCATAATTAAGTATGTATAGAACTTTTGGAATATTTAATGTTATTCTTATCTTCATATAACCACTATCTACTAGCACTTGAAATGTATTCATACCTAAAGGGCAGAGACCTGGAGTTCTGAAATAAAGCAGCCAATACTAGTTTAGACACCAGTCTCCCACAATATGCTTACTGAACCCAATGTTACTCTGTAAACATGTTATCAATGTCTTTTGTGGTGAGAAAATAAACCATTTTTTTTATTTGTATTATTTCGTCCTAAAAGTCTGACACTCTGGTTATAAAAAATATACATACCTTTATTTGCGCGATTTCGTTCGGCATCTTGGCGGGGTATGATTGACAAAAACCTAACAAAAACCGGACAAGCTGGACTTATATGGTCGGACGATTGTAAAAGGCGGTCACCTGGCGACCCTAATCCGGTTAGATATCAGTCAAGCATGGAATTGGCTATTTCGTGAACTAACCAGATAAAAGCCGACTTCCATTTGACACAATTATTCATTTTGTATGCTCGCTTTTCTAAACCGTATCAAGTTTAATCAGTAGGTACCTAAGTTCAGTCTTATTACTAATTTATTTCTTTTCTAGTTTCCTAGAGTTGTGTAATGAAAAAAGCGTTATAAAATAAACAATTATAAATAACTTTGCGTAACTGTTGCACTTTTTCTGATTTCGTAACACGCGAAGTCGTATAAATGTTATTATGTTACACAAATGTCTTATGTATACAATTAAATTTATCATCTCGTAAGTCTGACTTTATGAAGATCAAGAAACAAATTAGCATGTTAACCGGCTTTAAATACGGTATATTTTTTCGGTAAGCGAGACGGTTGCACAATGCACCTCGCTCTGTTGATGAAATTTAGCTGAGCCAACACTAGAAAGCCTGAGTGCACTATGTCTTCAAGTTATTGCACCACACCACGTCACTGGCAACGAAGATATTTGAAGAAATAATGGAGGAACATTAAAAAATTGACAAAGTGAAATATATACCATAATTTTACAACAACATCTAATCATTTTTGTAATAAGAGGAGGAGTTTGCATATGTTTTGCAAACCACTCTCTGATAAAAACTAAATTCAATTTGAAAGTGAGCTTTGTTGCTACAATTGCAACGAAAGTGATTACATAACCACTGATTAGTCCGATGCTGTTACATTAAAAGAAATTAAAACGTTAAATAAGTTAAAAATGTTTTACCTGAATATGAAAACACAAATAGTGCAGACAACTGCAATATCAATATTACCTAAGCTAAAACTTGTAATGGCCCGGGAATATGATGAAACAAACAAACCTGTGCTAGTTATCAATAAGTAGTACGCATTAGACTTGCCGGTCCTAAATATCTATGGTAAAGAGATCATTGATGACAGCTACACGAATAAGACAGACGACTGAGAGAAGGGGTCGCTAAACGAATGCAGCGCCAAGTCTAATTTTATCGACAGACAGAATGAAGGCGCAGGAGACAATCAAACAATAACGACACGAGTATAAACCGTATCTACTATGTAGCTAGTGAGAGCAAATATTGCAGCGCTCGGAGTCACCCGAAGAGGACGCCTCTTATTGAATCAGAATAGGAAGATATTTACATTTTATTCCGAGTATGAATGAAGATCTTGTGTATTGTGTGCATGTATATTAACAATATCAATACAGCCCAACGGTTCTCCTACTACATCCTGTATAATTTCGGAAATGTAATTATGTGAAGCGTTTGAAGCTAAAAGCGCACATTGCAGCATCTAAACATTAAACTACAATTTACACAAATGTGTCTAACAAGTCCTTGACCATGTCAAACAGCGCGTCAATGTTAACACGTAACTTGCCACGTTTAATGACAGACATCATTACTTTTGCGACAACCAATTACTCCTTCTTTGTTTTTTAAGTATGTTACTTAGTAGCTCAGAAATAAGTGTTTATTATTGTCTTGTTTTTGCCCAAGGGATATTTAAACCACGCAATCATGTATTTTCAGCTTCCTTAGTGGATACTATAACCAGCCAAAATCTTCGCATATAAAATAATCCATTATTATCACTTATCAGACATCAGACCGGAGTGAAACTGTTTTGCTTTGCTAACTGGATTAATATATTTCCTAAACTGCATAATAATTACAATTTCGAAGACATACTCCAGCCTTGCTTATACAGGACAAAGACCTAGGTATTAATTACTATACTTATTTCATTCTACAAATGCCGTTATTTCTTATATAGGTTATACTACGCTATAAATAGACCTAAGCAATAAAGCTTTCATAAATCTAATTTAATCACACACGTAACACGATACTAGTACACATGTTTACACAGTGACAACTTCTAAACACAAGTAGTGTATGTTATTGTTTTTAATAGCTGTGACCACTATTATTATCTTCACTCAGGAGCCGTTTATAAATAAAGGACTATCGATGACTTAAGCACGCCATTCATCATTGCGGTAGCGTTATTTGACGCACCGGGCGTTAATGTTTAAACAAGCCGATAAGGCTTCCTAGTTAACATACATAATATAATGGCATAACGCGTGAGAGTAAAGTTCGAGGCGGTGCACCTTTCAACCAGTGATGTTTATCTTATACACAGCTGATATTTCGACTTTATCCACAACCCAATCTAGTTCGTGTTTGTTTGCAGAGAGTAAGTGTTGCTTAAAGTAGTGACCTCCAAATCCAAATATAATTAAAAATGGCTTTCTACCCAGATTTCGTTGATATTTAAATATTTTTTTCAGCCGTGATAGTTCTACTCCAGGGCAAAGACCTCTTTTTGTTTGAGAGTTGTGCTATAGTGCGAGTGTATTAGAAATACGCACTAATTACATTGAAAAGGAAATCACGGTGGTGTATATTCCATCTTAATAGTGATATCCGAGATGCAATGGCAATTTTTTTTACATTACATTAAGGTTTGCAAAGACTTACAGCTCCACTTCCCGAGGACAGCAGGCCTCCAGGGTATAGAACTGTCAATCAACTATTATAATAAAGTTATAAAATGGAATATCCAGATAATAATCCGCCTAATCCTTATTATTCTGAAAGAAGACTCCTGGCAAGTAGTGGGACAATAAAATGGGTTTATAATGATGATGATGATCCAGAGGATACTCACCTCGTCAAAGTTGTCCACCATGAAGCAGATGTGGGGGTAGGTCATCTCCTCGCCCTCGCCCTTGGTATCCATCTTGCGGCGACTGGGTGACGCGTACACCTGCATGCATATCACGGGTTTTACAGCATGTCTAAGCAATACATCAAAGACTGACACAGACTTCAACTATTAAATAACTATTTTTGACATGTAACTCAATGCTTGTTCAGAATTGTATAATAGGCCTTAGCTGTTACCTGCAGTTTCACTCGTGCTACTCGTAGTATGGAGAACAGTTTATCTTGGCATTTGATATGCTTTATATATGTATTTTCTAATACATAAGAATACAAGTATTCTTACATAGTTTTATTAACAGCTTGATTATCTGTTTTCATCGTGAGAATAAACCTTGCGTAGGTAAATAAATCGTGCAAATTTACCGGGTATTATTCGTGCCCCAATCGATCTGTTAATGCACTTACCTTATATTTTATTAGAAGCATCAATTAAATTAATATATAATTATTAAATATAATACTATTTTGCAGTTACCACTAACCTCACTACGCAACGCGCTTGTGACTCAAGGAAAATCGAAAGCAGTTAATATAATAAATAATAATAGTTGTGTATATTTGCATTTCCTCATACCATACGCCTAATAAGTCATTGGTGATGCTGTAAAACAAATTAAAGTTCGAAATCTAGTAGTATAATACGTAACCAATCATTGGAAAAATGTTCCGTACCTACCTTGTAATCACAGAACAGAAACCAATAAAAATCTCATTGCAAGCGTTATCAATACGATTGGCTATAACTTAGCACACGCACCAACCAACACGACGTACCTTATGAGAAAATTAACACGCAAGGATTCAATTCAATTTTGTACGAAGCCGATTCTTTTAGGTATCTCTTAGGAACTGAGATAAATCTGAATTATGAATACCCAGCATCGACGATGACAGTAGGGTAAGTTAGACGAGAGTTGCGGATGACGCCAACGTAAGATGAGAGTACATTCTTTCATAGAATGTCTGTAAAAAAACCGCGAATATTAATTTGGTCTCAACCAAAAATGTTTCGCTATTAGCTGATTTTTGAAATGTCACACTCTTGACCGCTTTTCTCAATTAGGCAAGTATTATTGAAATTTCAACAGTCATTTTTCAACATTCCTTTCGAGTTGGTCCTTACAACGCAACTAATTCAGTATTTTACTTTATTGTAAGAAGACAAATTAAAAGCTACATCACTATAATGTCAGAGCAATATTCATTAGCACAAGTCGCCCACGTTCTCGCCGAACACGAGCCGGATTGATACTCATGCTTCCATTGAACCCAATATTTGTTGACAATCCATTACTTACCATAAAATAAATCATCCCGAATTATCTGAACACGTCACATCAGTAAAACAAAAGCTATAGGTAACTTCAGAGAACGAACCTTTCAAATAAAAACGGCAAACTAACAATAGTGAGAACAAAACGCCGAGTCGCTGTCATTACAGTGACTGTTCAGAAGGCTACGAGTACGTATTTATTTGTGAAGCAATCGCTGAATATATAACAATGACCATCTGCTGCAAAGCTGTACTCATTCCAATAATCGTCAAGAATTAGCTGAAACAAATTCTAATGTGGACGACCTTGCAGCATCGCCACACGTCTCGGAGACATGTTTGAAACATTCTATTGGTTTTGGTTGACACCTTAAGTACATTGAACCGTTAACAAAGGAATATGTCCGCACGGAGCCGGCAGGTGTCCAGGTAATGCCCGCCCAGTGGACCACCTTGACCCAAATCTAACCGCAAACGTAGATACTCGTAGATAGTTTTTTTTATTTTCATAGAGTGTAGGTAAATAATATAATTAGGTGTTACAATATTTCCGAATCTTTATTCTGCCTCTTGGCATGCAAAATTTTATTAACTTTAATGATTCTTCTATCCTATTTAATGAAAGCTAAAGACTTAATATGTGAACATTGGTTACTAAATAGACTAGTCACTTAAAAAAATTGATGCTTATGCTGCATGTTTTGTTTTGGCATACAACTACAATTGAATAGAAATATTTACAGGCATTATTATTTGCACTTTGAAATATTTGTAGTCGAAAGTGTACTCCATAAGTGTTCAGGGAATCAATTTCAATAACTTGTACGAGTACGTCATTAGGTAAAGCTTAATTAGTCACTTAATTGACTTACCGTTAATAATCCCCTTTCTCTTTTAAAATCCTAAAAAAAATTAATTGTGTTAAAGTCAGTTTATAAAATTAGAAAATAGCAAACTTTGTTCACGAGGTCATGCCAATAACATGAGTGAATATTGACCAAAACAACATAACACTTTATCAACCGTAGTTATCAGATAATCCTGATTTATACAGATAGTAAAAAATAGGCTGCAAAATATGGTTATCCAGAATTGCAACAAAGATGTAATAATTGGATTAGTAAGTAAAAGATGGACCCAAAATGCGGAAATAAAGAGAACGCAGCAATTAAGAATTGTAGCTTCTTCGACAAAAGAACGATGATCAGAATAGTATTTACCCTCGTTTGATCTCTGGCATCTGGCACCAATTAAGAACCCGCATCAGCTATCAGACTAATACAATAGAAGGAACTAATACAATTACTGCCACAAAATATCAATGCTTGCTGCGCTTTTCGAAGGAAAATTAACTACTTATTAAAAAACCCAGATCTCAACGAATTCTGTGGGTTCAACAAATGACCAACATTTGCTAAAATGCCCATTCCCTACGAGCTATAAAATGAACTAAAAACGATATGGTGGCGTGACTTCTATCACCATCGGTAGTCAGTACATGATCGTACATTATCGGGTAACTCAGCGAGCTTGAATTTATAGCGAACAAACAAAATAATATTGTCTGCATATCGAATTCTTAAATATGATCTGAGTAACTATTGAATCTATGCCAAAAAGGTCACTGTTCTACAGAAATTTGAGTACGTAGTAGGTACATAGCACATTTTATTTGCGCAACAAATTCTCAGCGTAAAATCGATTGGTTACCACTCATACTGCAGAATATCAATTTAAAAAACTATTTCAATCTGCTTAGAATGCAGTGATATTTTTCATTGACGACGAAACTCGGCGCTGTTGTGGCCGGCTCGTTTCGAGGCACCCGGTACTTACCGGGGTGCACCCGCACGGAGCGGGGGACTGTGGAACGTCTCGCTGTGACGTCACCGCCTCGCCGCGTAATTGCTTCCATTGAGCCGAGCGCGCGCGAACATGGCCGACAAGTCCCGAACGTCGCCGGACCGAAGCCAACCAGTGCTAGTCCCTCATCATTTCTAGTACGCGGTCGCCAAGGTACACGCACGCTCGCAGCGACATAATCCGACGTCTAATAAAATATTATTTGTGTTATCGCGTCTGACGCCTTCGTACAGTGTAGTGGAACATCGATGTGAATACAAGTTTGCGTACAGAAGCTTAGATTCGAACACCCTTTTACGAGTGCAATACTGTTTGCTGTGCAGTGAAGTGTGTATATGCATATCGTTTTCCATTTCGACCTCGTTTACGTGCCTGTGATTTTACTGGATGCAAGCCTGGCTTTCCGGCTTTCTATCTGGCGCATATCAGAAACGTGACATCGAATCGATGAGTCCCTGCGTTCCCACTGAATGACAGCTCGCACATTGATCGGGTAAGTCGAAGTAAAGCGGGAGACGTCCCTATTGGAGAGCTTTATAAACGCGTACCGAATACAACTCGCGGAACGATTTTCAAAAGAGATACCTATCTGCTAGCGATATTTTAATGTGTCGCGTAATAGTAAATAGTAATCTGGAGGGCCGCGCGGAGCTGGCAGGCCCGAGGGGCGTATAGCTCGGGCTGTGCGGAGCCTCGCGCGCGCGGAGCACAACAAACAGCCGCGGCTAATTATTATCATCTGACAATGACGAGCGGAGGGGCGCCGGTGCCGGCGGTGCCTCTCCGCGCCGTTCACCCGCGCGCGCCGTCATGTCGCGCAATCATAACCCTCGGTCTTTGAACCGTACCTCCGCTGCCATTGTTATTATGTTTATAAACGATGACTCTTCTAGAAAACACTATTCATTTTATGTCTTATTCATCACAAGTCACAATTAGGTTAGACTTGATACAAAATCATGTCAACAAAAACAGATGCACTATAATATCTTATATGTAAAGAATAATGGTTAATCTGAATTATTAATGGTGACATGACTTCACTTTATATGAGTGAAAGTGGAACTTTTAAAGTGGAAGTTGTAAAGTAAAGCTATTAACTTTTCAGGTCAGCTATTTCTATCTATTCTTCTCATTGAAACATATTGATAAAACAACCTGCCTTGCCATATGAATAAATAAAATAAATTAACACATTGTTTTCTCTACATTTCAGGTTCGATCCAGCCGAATGGTGATTGGATGACGATCTCGTCGCGCTCCCCAGACAAGGAGCCTTCGCCGCCAAAGCAGATAAACTACGCGGAGCCCCTGGTCGAGTCGGTGCGCGTGTACCTCGCCAATGAGCTGCCACCTAAGCAGCTAGCGCTGGGGCAGCGCGCGCCCTCGCCGACGCCATCCCCGTCGCCGCCCGCTACGCCGCCGCTCTGCGATGTCGACATAGCCGCGCACACTGCACACGACGAAATTAAAGGCATCAACTTTGAAGCGCGCCTCAAACGGAATGACCTAAACAATAACGCGTCAGGACAACAGAGTGACAGGCCACAGAACGGTGACATGCCAAGCCAGGCTGAGCTCATGCAGCGACAACCGCTGCTGGCGCGCACCGTCAAGGCGGATGCGCCGCAGCCCACCACCGACGAATCCGATCCCGACCAAGACCACTCGCCGCAGCGCACGCACGCCGGAGACTTCATTGTGGAGATACCACCTGGCACCGTCAGAGAAGAAAGATACCCCAAAGAAATATGGAAAACTATTATATCATTCTTCTTCTTATTTTCATGTGTTTGCGTCAACATGATGTCGCTGTCATTAGTACACGAGCGACTGCCCGACAGAAACACAACGGCGCCTCTCAACGACATAATATTAGACAACGTCGGCGCCAGGGACTGGGCGCTAGCGGTGTCCGAATACCTCATTATGGTATCAACGACGGTCGCCATGCTGGTGGTCGTGTTCCACAAGCACCGCTTCATCGTCGCTCGGCGGTTATTCTTCATAATCGGCCTGCTGTACCTGTACCGGTCGGTCACCATGTTCGTGACCGTGCTTCCAGTGTCCAGTACCACATACTACTGTAGCCCCAAGAGTAATACCACCACGCCGCTACTAGTAATAAAGAGGATGTTCTACTTGATATCCGGTTTTGGATTGTCGATAAATGGCAAGCATACGTACTGCGGGGACTACATATACTCGGGCCACACGATGGTCCTCGTGCTAAGTTACCTCATAGTAGCGGAGTACTCGCCGAAGAAGCTGTGGCCGATGCACTGGGCTATGTGGGGCTCGGCGCTGCTCGGCGTATCGTTCGTGCTGCTGTCGCACGGCCACTACACAGTGGACGTAGTGATAGCGTACTACGTGACGACCAGACTATTTTGGACGTTCCATTCGCTGCTAGTGACGCCGCACCGGAGCGGCAACGGCTACAACCACTACATGATCCAGCGCGAGTGGTGGTACTGGCTGTTTTCGTACCTGGAGCGCAACGTGCGCGGGCCGGTGCCGCGCCGCTACGACTGGCCGCTGCCCTGGCCGCGCACCAAGCTCTTCAGCCGGCTCAGCTAGTGACGCGCGTGCGCTACGCTGCCGCCGCCGGAACGCGTATGACGCTCACCTTTTGCGAGTGCCGCTTGAGGACCTGCAGTTCCTTGGGGCTGGTCCGCGTGCAGATGGCCAGCGTTAGCGTGTAGTCAAACTGATGCACAATCAGATTAAGGTAGACTGTCTCCTCCCAGTCGATTTCTGGGTCTCCGATGGGCAGTTTCTTGGAATCCTTACGGAACACCTCGACGTCGGTCTGCGAACAGGCGTGGCAGGCCGGAGGGTCAGAGATTGGAGGAGCGGTGTCGGCAGCCGCCGGCGCGAGGCGTGCCGGCTGGCGTCGCACACATGCAGTACATTTTATGGCTGTGCTTTAGTACTATCGCGTGAACCATGTTGAACATTGGGCGACCGCTGCGTGTGAATGTGATTATTCGCAAAGTGAGCATAATATTTATTTCCTCACAACTATCGCAAACTGTTCTATACGAAGTGACAACCTCGTCTGCTTTTATCGTTGAATATAATTGTAAGAATTTATTTCATTTGACAAAGAACAATAATCGATCAATTATGTACTGTCAACTGTTGATAGAATTTTGTTTTTGTAAATTGTATAGTTTATAAGTGGTTATTGAACAATCTCGAATCAAAGTTAAACATGCTAAGTATTTATTAGAAAACATATACTGTGATTAATGTATAAATCGAGATGAGCGATAAGACGCGTGTGTGACCGCAGTGCCAGTGGCGCCGCGGCGTCGCGTCGCGCTCGCGACTACTGCGTCAAGTACATGTACCTACCTAGTTGTTGTACCAGCAGCCTACTATAAGAAATAATATTTTTATATTGTTTAAAATAAAGTACATACTTAACTGTTGTTAATGCATACTTTTTGTATTCCAAAAAATACCATATAGTTTGTAACACTTAATCAAATGGTGCTAAATTAGGAATCAAGTGAAACTAGCAACTAGCAATAACAGCGAGCACCCGCGCTGTACTCACAATAACATTCCACACAGTCACAAAAACTATTTAGTGATATTATTATTACATACTAGAACTTGAAATATGCACAACATTTTTAATAGTATTGAATATAATTTTGTTTTCATTTATGTAAATAATTCATAGAATAATCGAAGAACACGCAATTTATAAGTTTTTCAGCAACAAGTTGTGGACACAGTACCCACTACTAGGACACAAACAAATATAACTGTTGCATGTTCATACTTATACACACTCAATTCATTTTTATTTGCTTTGATATCGTTTGCTTCTGGTTACTCGTAACTTACTACTAGTCACGTAATTTTGGCTTTACCTACATAATGCCTATTGTGAAGTTGGTTATTTTCTCCATGTATTGAAAAAGTCAAGAAAGACAGTGTTCAGATAAGAAAAGTGATGCGTAAAAGATAAATCACATTGTGACTCCGATAAGTTATCGCATACAGATAATGTAAAAAACCTAAATCCTGATAAGTAATTTTACTGGCACAAAGACAAAACTCTGATACTAGGAACATAAATGTATTAAGACTGTTCTGCCCATTGTTATCAGTATATTTAGAAAATGTTGACTTCACTGCCCACCACGCTAAGAATTGTTTCAAAGTATTTGCTCCTATAGCAATGCCAAACAATAGTAAAAGCCAGTGTTGATAAAAACATAATGTTAGAGTAGCCGACTTACCTCATACTTGGGCAGGTAGCGAGACGAGCCTTTCACGTGTCTCTTCCTGACAAAGAACAACAAGTCGTCGCAGTCTATAGACTGGTCCTCTTGAAACAGAAAATGGCGCACAAACAGATCTGTCCAATATGTTGTTCCTTGTAGAACTACGAAACCAGACTCTGAAACATTTATAATAATTAACAGTATGTTGCGTAAAAGTTTTCAGTTTTCATCTTACTTAAGACCTAATTTTATTAATTTTCTGTGTTTTTATGTTGTAACAAAAAAAAGATTTATAGACAGAAATTAATGATGACACTTCAATACATAAGTTGGTACCTAATTACTTTACAATAATTTTGAAAGGATAATGTTAACATTATTTTATAAATACTTAGTCTTGCGTTGCGAATATGAACGTAACGCGGCTGTTGATGTCGTAAAACAAAGAAGTAAATGTCCACTCATATAAATTAAAAAGTGCCTTCAAAATGTATTTAATATTCTGCTGACATCTGCCACATTTAAATGTTGCTCCAATTAGAATATTTTATTAATAACTACTGTTAAAATTGTAGTCTTATAATGGAAAAAAGTGACTATCTGCCATCAACATTATAATCACATTTTATTAAGTTTGTGGCGGACAGATAAATACAAGATCAATAATACATGATTACTTAAAATTACACTACAAAATACGAAAAATAAACTCTGATATTTAAATGAATATATAATTAATTTATTAATTAAGCGCTACTAATAGCATTCCTGGGACACAACAAATCATCCATGACGTTGAAACTAGTTTGGTTCCTTAAATAAGTGTGATCAAGTTTACAGTGTAGTTTTGCCATTGAAAAAAAATGGAATGTAGGTATCCCTATATCCTGCACTCTATCAGCTGGCGCTTGGCGTACAGTTCGTTATGAATGTCTCAGCTTTGGTGGTGGTCACGCATCATATTGAGGTCCTCAACATCGTCAGCTGTACAGTCTGCTTTTGTGTGCACAATGCCTTCATGCAAATATTTTTTATAATCAACTGCCTGTTTGTAAATACATATTTTATAACATTGTATAATAACAAAACGCCTTTATGTATATATGTATAATATGTTCTTGTTGTGTATATTGTAACTGTAAATAATAACATAAATGATACACTTAGATGCGATACTTAGAAATATTAAAGTCAGTTACCTATTCAAATGTTGTTAAGTATTGTTCAACATGTGATCACGATGCAATGTAATGTAAACCACACCTACTTAATGAGTCTTATAGTCTTATCAAAAGAGACAATATACTCTCTCCGACCTGTTTGTAATATATAGTAGTAATTACTTCCAAGTTTATATGCTGAGGCTATTCAAGAGTTCAAATAGATTGTTGAATAACACATTCCGAGATTTAACCCGTGTTAACGTACGGAAAATGCATCTGTTTATGCAACGCTGTTGTAAAGTTAATTAAATGTTTTTTTCTTTAAAACCAAGTATATACTTCGTTCTATACTGATACATAACCTGCTCCTATTTCGACACATAACTACCTTGATCTCGTCGTGCTATGTTCGAGGAGGCACTAACATCTGACTCATTAATATTCATTTTAACCTTGAATGCTGTTCATTTATTCATGAAAATGGAACTAGCTATTACAATATTTTATTAATTTATAGTAATGTAATAATGTATCTACGTATAATGTATACCAGCACTCCTGTATCCTCGAACAGCCCCTGTACGTTTAAGGTTAGTAAACTTCTATACTGATATAGGTACACCAATAGTTCTTTGGTATGTTGTTAGGTACCACCTACACTTGTAATAGGGGGCGAACCTATTGCCGTGAATTGGAACAACCTCAAACTTCGAGCTGACACCGATAATTTAATAGAAAAATGTAAAACCCTGCTTTACAACTAGGCATGAAACCCAGGACAAGCAAGGGTGTGCAGCAGCCGCGCCGGCGACCTGAAGACGAAATACCAGGATAATCTAATCTCAGTGCAGACAGATGAAGCAACATAGGAGTTAGGAATAGTTAAGAAATCTTTACTCAACATTATTTACTAAAATAGTCTGCCTCGTTAGTCTAGTGGTCCCAAGCGCGACTGCTACGCTAGAGGTCCTGGGTTCGATTCCCAGGTCGAGCAAAGTGTTATTGGGTTTTTCTATGAAATTCCCAGTAGCAGCTCGGAGTCTGGATTTGTGCCCGGTTAATGGCAATAGGCTCGCCCCCTGTTACATGCGACCTAAACATACCGGCGTAATGTGGGTGTACATTAGTACACCTCTGCCTAACCCTTCGGGGAATACAGGCGTGATGGTATGTATTATTTACTAAAAAATTTGTCATAATGAGGTTCTCAATGCCTACAAAAACTGGGCGTTCAATCATGGAAGATAAAATTAAGTATCCAATAGTTACGACTGAAGATACTAATACTTCTGTACCATAATCATGGCCTGGAAGAGGACTCATCGCGTAAGTAAAAAGAAGTAAGTACAACATGAAGAGGACTTAGGTACAACTCATCACTACAAGGTTACGGTAGTAAGACTTTAGTAGCACACTAGCTTGGTTGTGAAAAATCAAAAGCTGGTCATAATATGCCATTTCAAGAGGTATGTTTTCTTAGCTTGTTGCGAGTACATCATATTTAGCCAACTGCATAATGCTTAGGTAGAGAAAATTTGTACAAAAAACATAGATATACCTATCCCAAAGATCCGCTCCACGCATCTCAGTTACATTTCGTCAAAATTTACTTCGAGATCAAAGCCGTTGCGCATTTTAGTAGTAGTGTAGTAGTTTGTGTTTTATTTTGCTAGATATTTCACCTAAATATAAAGTATGGACTACGCACGGCTACACATCAAGATAAACTGTATAGGCTGGCCTTGAGTTGTGCGGAAAACATTTACAATAGGAGGTCAGTCTAAACTGGTTTTTTATAGCTTGATGTGTAGCTGTGTGTACAACACAATCTTGGCTTATTATGAATGATTGATTATAATTTATGATTTATTAGTTACCTCGCGGAGCTAATGCCCTACATGAGTCATTGTATTCCCCTGTCTAAACTGTGGGTTGGATCATAGTGTAATGAAATCTAATAGTGGGGCAACTCGCCGTCTAGACAGGTCAACGATGAGGTGGGTTGCGGGGCAGAGCGGCGTCCCCCCGACCCTTAGCCGCAGGCGTCCCGTCCGCCCGACATGTACTGCGCATCGGTACTGCGCTGGAAGAGTGGCTCGCGCTAGCGCTAATTATAATTTATTTTACAATGCGTTCTACATGTGCAGTTTACGGTTATTTGTCGGCATCGTACAGAAGTAGTAATGAAAACTTGAGATTTCATCGATTTCCAAGGGATGAGAATCGGTAAGTGCCTACTAACCTAATACCGAAACAAATATTATCTCTACTTAGTAAACAAAGTCGCTATGCGCGACGCTGTGCGTTTACTTCTAAATTATTTTAACCTTCCAATGGATTTTGATACGGTTTCAACTACCATTTAGAGAATTTCTAATAATTATATAGGTACTTACGCAGGATTAAAACTGAGCTCTTAATGTTGATATGTTTACAGGATAATAAATAAGTACCTACCTGAGTAAGCTTTGGCGAATCTAAACTTATTTATTATTTTATTATCTATAATATAATATCAAAGCTAATTAGGATAAAATTATTTATTATTATTTACCTATTTTTTATAATAATATTATAAGGCTGAAGATTTTGTTTGTTTGTTTGATCGCACTAAAGTACCTGGTTGGAATTGATTTTATTTTTGTGTTGTATAGTCCATTTATAGAGAAAGGATTTAGGCTATATAACATCACGCTACGACCAATATAAGTGGAGCATAATTGAGAAATGTTGCAAAAACGGGAAAAAAATATGCGCTGCGTAAACGGTTAAAGTTCTGCAAAAATATTGTATGACGGAAATGTTCCGCTTTAAAATTCTTTAAAAAAAAATTACCTATTACCTATGCTGATAGGTCTATCTTTTAAGGTTGACTTAATAATAATCCTTTTATGGTAATCGAATTTGTTCCAAAATAATGCATTATTTCCGAAGGTGTTTAGAAAATGAAAATGAATGAAAATTTTAATAGACTTAACGATTCATTTCCCACGTTCGTAGGGGACAACATTGGAGAAAGCTTATATAAAATATTTTTTGTGACAACCCTAAGCTATTTTCAATGTCTAGACGATTGTCGGCATTTTGACCCCGACAAAGGAGTGCCCCCACAGTAGATTTCATTACACTATGGTTGGATCGTATTTAGGGCAGGTTAAATGACCACTGGGAGCGAAACGACTAGGGGAGTTCACAGCCAAATTTGTATGAGGTACCTATTTTTAATACTCATAACTGCCGCTAAAACAACTTGACCACATCGTTAGGTACTGAGCAAAATTTTTCAGATATTATAGAATAGGGTGGTTGTCTGATGGTGTTAGATGTATTCAAACAAGAGGCTTAGTGAAAAATCTCTTGATTTGATAGGCTTGGCTGCCGTAGGTCTGAAAAAGATTGTGAACGAAAATTGGATTCATCAGAGGTCCTATTCACATGTTGTTGACATGTGTGTTCACATAGGGCGTAACTAAAAAAAATTCGTTGTCATCCTAGGCCTGAGCCTTCTCAGCCTATAGGGAATTACGCCCCTGACAGTTAGAAGCGTGATACATGCCAAGGTAGAATAAATGGTGTAGCAATTTTCGGAATTGCCTCATTGGGCTAGTGGTCACCAGTATGGCTTCTGAAAGTAAGATTTATGTTGTATCTATTATCTATATATATAAATCTATATATATAAAAGGCAATGTCCCGACTGACATATCATCGCCCAGCCGACACCACTAATGATAGAAATTTGAAATTTTGTGAGGATATTGCTTTTACACTCCAGGCGTCATTTAAGAAAGGATTTTTCGAAATTCATTCCCTAAAGGGGTGAAATGGGGGTTTGAAGTTTGTATGAAACTCTGTCATTTTTAATTCGAAATTAATGAAATTTGGTATTAAGCCTCTAAATACAAAATAATAAAGCACGTCCCTAAAGATTTTTTTAATTTCATCCCTTAAATGGGTAAAAAAGGGTGTTAAAGTTTGTATGGATTTTTTTTTATTTATTATCAAATTGACTTGAGATTCAATATTTAAGCTCTTCAATATAATTAAAGAAATACGTGTTTTTGGATTTTTTTAATTTCATCCCTAAAATAGGTAAAAAGTGGTGTTAAAGTTTGTATAGCTTTTTTTTATTTTTTATTATAATTGCTTGAAATTTAATATTTATGCTTTTCAAAATAATTAAGGAATTACGTATTTTTGGATTTTTTTAATTTCATCCCTTAAAGTTTGTACTGAAAATAAATTGTTTATTATCAAAATGACTAGAGATTAAGTATTTAAAGTTTTAAACTCTATAATATAATTAAAGAAACACCTGTTTTAGGACTTTTATGATTTCATCCCTTAAAGGGATAAAAAGGAGTGTTAAAATTTGCACGGAAAAAAATATATTATCAAAATTACAGCATGTAAGCTCTAAAACAACGTGTAAGCAACACGTATCTAAGGTTTTTTTTTAATTTCACCCCTTAGCCGCGCATAAAGAGTTACTGGCCCTTTAGGTATAGTGCAAATAAAGAAATCTGTTTTTATTATTACTTCAAGTTATGTATTCCCTTCTAAAAATAAATGAATACCTACGCGAATCACATTATTTGAAAAACATACCAAAGTTGCACATATTATTATTTACCATTTTGTGTACGGCACTTACTTTTGGCTAACTAAAGTACAAAGTAATCGGGGCATTGCTTTAACTGAATCTTCATCTGGAATAGCACTTCCTTTTTTGGAAGGTGGGAAAACGGCTCACGCTGTCTTTAAAACTTTCGCTTAGTCTCATCCATGTCGAAACTCCGTTGTACAATAATATCTTAGCAGAGTGACATGGCTCAAGTTCTCCGAAATCGCACACTTATAGTATGGGATGAGATTACTATGGCACACAAAGGTGGAATTGAAGCACTCAATAGATTCTTAAAGATGTAAGGAATAGAGTGATTGGTGAAGGTACTGTGTTGCTGGCAGGGGAATGCCGTTAGATTCTATTATACCTAGAGGAACACGAGCAGATGAAATCAGAGCATCCTTAACATCGTCATACCTATAGCCCAACATAATGATTATAATTATCTGTAAAAAGAAATACCTATAAGAGAGATACGTCTGTTGCAAAGTTTTCAAAGCTATTAGTTAAAATACTGACTCCGAAACAGTGCAGTTGCTATTAATTACATACTTACGTCGTAGGAGGGCTCAGAAATTGAGTATAGGTCTGTCGATTCAGTGCTACAAGCGGAAGAAGCAGATTACTATCATGTGGGTTCGTTAACAGTGTAAACCTCTTAGGACATCTTTAATGATGCTGCGTCACATTAAACCACCTTAACTATGTAACGGGACTAGACTGCGAGTTAACAGCATTGCACAAAAATATTAAAGAGGCTACTGGGATTACTGGTTGTACTTGGGGGAATCACTTTTCATACCTCTAATACCACTGATACCATCCGATTGTGTTTGAGAACGATTACATTTCCCCCTTAAGATCTGCTTTGCTTTGAGACTAAGCGGAAGTTTTAAAGACAGCGTGAGCCGTTTTCCCGAACTTCCAAAAAAGGAGGTGCTATTCCAGATGAAGATACAGTTAAAGCAATGCCCCGATTACTTTGTACCTACTTTAGATGACCATAAAAAAAATCAGGGTGAGGCATTAAGGATGGCAGACTGGAATTAAGAGAATATTGCGTCTTACATGGGCAATTCTATTTTGCCTGTTACAGGAGTCAGTACTAATTGCAGTCTGGGCATTTTGGCACCAGACAGAAAAACCACCAATGAGCAAAGTGGTCTACCACTATTTGTACCACCCCGTCGAATAAGATTCTACGAGACCTCCAGAATGATAGATCATTGCTCTATCTATTATAACACGAATGCTGCTCATTTAATAACAAATACACATGTTGTTTTGTAAAAACCTACACTGCCAAAATCGTGTTGTCCACGCGGGCGAAGCTGCGGGCGGAAAGCGAGTCTATTATAACACGAATGCTGCTCATTTAATAACAAATACACATGTTGTTTTGTAAAAACCTACACTGCCAAAATCGTGTTGTCCACGCGGGCGAAGCTGCGGGCGGAAAGCTAGTAATGTATAGTTGGGTGTAAATTTCATAATAAAAACGAGATCTAGTTATTATCTGCTGGTTTTATATTATATAAAATATATAAATAAAATTCGATTCCTGTATATCTCAAAGATCATCACTTGAGAATGGCTCAACTAGTTCTGCTGATATTTTATGATGTGTTCATAATGCTCAGGACAAGGTTTGTATGAAAGACTTTTATTTCTCATACACCTGATAAGTCAGAAATTTGGATACATTAAAAGCAGGCAAAGCTGTTTATGAGTTGCTAGATAGTAATAAAAGTAAATTGGAGTTAAGCAACAGCATGGTTGACTCAAATGGAGGTGGAAATTCAACTCTTTCAAGAAAGATTGGGTCACTAAAACATAAGAAAGGGTGGCTGGGAAAAAGCGTGGGGAGGCCTTTGCCCAGTAGTGGGACAAAACAGAGTAGCATAATAATAAATTAATATTTAGATAAAGAAGTTTCTTTAAGGAATCTATGCTTGTTTGTGTGTGCACTGCTATTTATGTCTGCACAAGTTTTGTATCAGTCAACTTTCCTTCACAATGTTTTCCATCACCATTTAAGCAAATTTTTAAGCAATATGCACATGTTTGCAAAAACTCCATTGGTTAACTCCAAATGATATGTAAATACTTTCATATATTATAGAGCAGGCTTGTGGTTTTATTCTTACAGACAACATATTTAATCTCTCATTGGTCTAGTAAACACAAGTATGGCTGTCGCACCTGAAATTCTATTGTTTGATTTGCTGGTTAGTTTGGAAATTGAGTTTGGATTTCTGCCAAGTGTAAGTAGGCTTATTCCCTTTTTAAAAAAGCCAAAAAAAAAATGGAGAAGTAGGGTCCTGGACATTCATGGGGGAGAGGTCAGCCATATCTATTCTCAAATCTTTTGAAGATTCCAGGTGTAATGGCATTATAACAACTACAGTGATTAAGTGTCAACCTTCTGTTATTAAAAATTTTGGTAATGATTATGTAGGTACTTTAATATAAGATAATTTAAAATAATGCGAGTATGTTTGATGTTCTGTGAGAAACAGTACGCGAGGGTGTCCACTGTTCCATGTTAGTACGTAGCGAATAATTGTCTGTTATATAAAATGGGCTACATTGTATAGTTTTTGTATATATTGTGCTTCTTTCTAAGTTAATTAATGTAATTGGTGTTGTACCGTGTTAATTAACTATAAATAAATAAATAAATAAAATAAATAAGGACTGCCTCGATAGTCTAGTGGTCCCAATTGTGACTGCTATGCTAGAGGTCTTGGGTTCGATCCCCAGGTTGAGCAAAGTGTTATTGGGTTTTTCTATGAAATTCTAAGTAACAGCTCGGAGTCTGGATTTGTGCCCGATTAATGGCAATAGCCTCGCCCCCTATTACATGGGCCCTAAACATACCAGCGAACTGTGGGTGTACATTAAGTACACCTCTGCCTATCCCTTCGGGGAATACAGGCGTATGTTATGTTATGTTTAATATCATTAATGGTTTTCAATTTTATGTCACAATAAACCTGCTTGTTAGTAGGGGTGGATTTATAGAAGATCAAGTGTTTAGATATAGTGATAGATATTTACTGAATTCAAAGAAGAGTACATTTCCTATTTTCCTAAACAAATCTCAGAACTCGTAGTAGTCGAAGTACCTACAGTAGCTTACGTCTTATACACAAAGCAGAGCAGGAGGCACTCACCGTCTTTCATCAGCTGACGCATCTCCTTGGTCCTCTGGAAATTGATTTCCTCCAACAACTGCTCAAGCATTGTAGCACTCTTCATGTAAGTAGATCCTCCCAAAGCCATCTTTCAGCCAGTGATAAAATATTTAGTCACTTTTCCCAAACAACACTTTCGAGTGTCAACAAATTCCAATAGGACCCAAATTTGTCAAAAAATCGCCACTTTGTCCACTAAGGTACATATTATTACCCGGTATGGAACAATAATACTACATACATCGATGTTCTATATAAATCCTCAAACATTAGTAAAATATTTTCATGCTCATCGCAAATTTAATTTACAATCATGTGTGTGACATTTAGGAGTTATCGTAAATAATCTTAATTATTTTGACTTGAATGAATTGATAGAGTAGTCCTCAGTGGTGCCAGATGAATAAATAAAACGACAAAAATAATCGAGCAGTATTAATGGGTGATTTAGCAGTGAGTTTGTCGCGAGTGAATTTCTCGGAAATTTGAATTTTGGATTTGGATCCGGTGAATGGCAATAAGTTTGCCCCCGATTACATGGTACGACCTTACCTAATAATAAAAATAACCAGCAAACTGTTGAAGTATGTACGGTGGCCAGCACATCAAGTTACCACAAAATGTCAAATTTTCTCAGTTGATTTTGAACTTTATCTTCAACCTTTTAAGGTTTAAAATCATTTGTCGAAATTTGACAGTTTTGTATACCTTGGCCTGCTTGTGACTGTACATACACAGGATACAAACAATCGTAATGTAATCTCCGAAAAATTAGGCAGAGGCGTGCAGTGGTACGCTTGGTTGTTTAATTTTGGTTGTATGTTGTGGGTAAATTTTTTACAGAATATTTTAGTCATGTTTGTGGACTGCCTCATTAGTCTAGTGGTCTTAAGCGCGACTTCTACGCTAGAGGTTTTGGGTTCGATCCCCAGGTCGAGTAAAGTGTTATTGGGTTTTTCTATGAGATTCTCAGGAGCAGCTCGGAGTCTGGATTTGTGCCCGGTTAATGGCAATAGGCTCGCCCCCTATTACGTGGGACCTAAACATACCGGCGAAATGTGGGTGTACATGAGTACACCTCTGCATAACCCTTCGGGGAATACAGGCATGATGGTATGTATATGTATGTATGGAGTGGTGACACCGTTTGTAGTAAGCTGACAGACCGAGCTTCCCGATTGTTGTTAGGCAGAAAAATACCGATAGGTGAGAGTTGACGAATAAATACGCGCCACAAACAAAACAAAGAACAATGCTTACCTACACGTAGTGGTTTTTTAATTACTGATATGGGTAATGATAATAACCAAGCGTTTGTGGGATTTAAACTGAACAATTAAGATAATAATATATGTATTATTAATACCTCATCATCATCATCCACAGCCTGATTTCACCCACTGCTGGGTATAGGCCTCCCTAAGTTTGTGCCATCCACCACGGTCCCATGCCACTCTCATCCAAGTACGCCCAACGACGTAAGATATGTCGTCAACCCATCTTGCTGCTGGACGCCCGACACTCCTACTGCCCTCCCTCGGCCACCATTCTGTCGTTACCTTACTCCACCTGTCGTCACTCCGTCTCGCCAAGTGTCCTGCCCACCTCCACATAAGGTGGAGGTTATTAATACCTACCTCAAAATATTAATATTTAAAAATAAATAAAATTATTTTAGCAGCACTGATCGGACCGATTCTAACCTTGGCACAAACACAAAGGACTCTGAAGCCACGCCAAAATATTACAAAAAAAGACATCCAACCACAACAAGGCTCAAAACAAAAAAAAATACCAGCTGATCAGATTTCTGACATCAACTGTCGTCTATCTGACTGACTCTGACACAGGTGCCTTACAAAAACACAAAGATTGGAATCTGTTGAAATTGATAGTAAAATTGCATTTGTCAAGAAAAGTCAACAGCAACAAAATGGAAATGACAGCTCAATCAAGCTCAAAAAAAAACTCAAACGTAAATCTGTAATAATGCGGATGCGACGCATTTTAAATCATATTCCGTTCCTTGCACAATAAACATTTGGAATCACAAAATAAAGTTTGACAGTTGTTTAGCAGAAGAGAGATCCATTGAACTCATCAAATTATGATGTCAACATTACGACCTGCTAGATGTTTATACAAGCATAGTGCTTTTGCATTGAAGCGGTCAGTGCGCATAGCTGGCGTAGCGGCTCTGCACGTGCGCGCGGCAGACGACGATGGCGAGCCGGGGGGCGACTACCGGGCAGGGCGCCTTGGAGCTGCGTTCGGCGCCGGCTCATTGGCGCTCGCACTGCTAGCAGCTGATCATGTCTTTAATGGTGCATATTACAGCTACTCTGCGAGATTTTTAGAAGAAAGTCATGAGTAAAATTGCATCTTTCATCATCTCAGAATCGGCTAAATGTAGATGTACTTTACACACACTAGGTCAATGTAGATACATGTGCCTATGGATGGGTTTATGCCCAAGCATATATTGTAATAATAGATGGGATAATGTGCTTATGGCGAGGTACTTATTGTTTCTTACATCAAATGCTTTGGCAAAACCCATCCATAGTCACATGTATCTATACTGATCTAGTGAGTGTAGAGTTGGATCATGAGTAGTTTGGGCAGTCATAAGCTATGATCAAAATTGAAAACCAGCTCTGCATCTTTAATAAAATATTAATTTACCAACAACATATAGAATTCAACTCAATATGTTAAATTCAGTCTAGGTTTCATTAGCTAGTGATTAGATAATCATCACAGATCAAGCATTTCAGATATCTATACATATTTGTCATCATATTTGACCACTTTCCTAAATAATAAGAACATTGGATCTTTTTATTATGCTGACCTATGTGGTGCATACTACACAAAAAATTGCATTTTAAATCTCTAATAAGTTTTTGATTGGTAGATTAAATGTGCAGAAAATAATTAATAACAGTATTTCCTAGCGGACAACCTCTGAGAAGCTGAAATAAACTTAGAGAATCATGGTCTCTTTTAGAGTCCAAACATCATAGTATCAAAATATGTGTGTGTCACAATGCAGGGCCTGAAATAGCCTTGAAGAATGAGCCACAGTGACTTTGAGTAGACAGACATTGAGCTCAACAATATTGTAGGGAGCTAAACTCACTGGAATTCTATCATATTTATACTTATCTATTACATGACAATCGAAATCAAACCATAACTAAAGTAATCATAAGTTTAGTCATAACAGTGCAAGTATATCCAAAGGATACAGTCAACAATAAAAAAAATATAGACATACCTAATTATCAATTTTAAAGTAAAAGACTTAAAGAAATTTTAGTTTCAAAATCTGTATTTTCTAATATTCAATCATTTTCTATGATACTTTCAGAAAAAAGATTCTTTAAAGCCGCACAACTTGGGAATGTGCAAGAATTACGGAAGTAAGTATCTATATCAGATTATGGTATACCTGTACCTGTTTGTCACAAGAGGTTTTTTTATGTTAGTAGTTAGGCAGTATTTTACGCAGTAGTTAGACAGTAATTCATTTGTTGATGTGGAAGTTTAACTGTGAGATTTAGGCAGGTGGAGGCGGTAGTCGCAAGCGGTAAAAGCGGGCGAGAAGAGAACGAGCCCGATGGCAGCGGCAGTGCGGCCGATCAGCGCCATGCGCTGGGCTGGACGGCGCTCATGGTGGCCGCGGCTAATGACCAACCCGGCGCCGTGCGCGAGCTGTTGAAGCTGGGCGCGCGCCCCGACCTGCAGGAGCGCTACTCCGGCGCCTCGCTGTCCGCCGCCTCCGTCGGCATGCACCCGCTTGAGGTGCTGCAGCGCCGCGAGGACGAATTCTGTAGCAGTATGAACGCGCGCGCCTCGTTCCTGGGCTGGACCGCCCTGCATTACGCCCGCCCTGGCCGACTCGTCGGGAGCGGCGCGGGCCCTGCTGGAGGCGGGCGCGGACCCCACGGCGCGCGACCCACGCCGGCCGCCGCGCGCTGCACTACGCGCGGGACCCCTCCACCACGCGCGAGCTCATCCTGTCCCACACGCGCACCTGGGAGGAGGCGGCTGCGGCGGCTGCGGCCGAGGAGCGCCGCCGGTTCCCGTTGGAGCAGCGCCTGAAGCAGTTCATCGTGGGGCAACAAGCCGCCGTCGAGACGGTGGCGGCCGCCGTCCGCCGCAAGGAGAACGGCTGGGCGGACGACGAGCACCCGCTCGTGTTCCTCTTCCTCGGCAGCTCTGGCATCGGCAAGACCGAGCTTGCGAAACAGTTGGCCCGATACATGCACCGCGACGACCCCGCCGCGTTCATTCGCCTGGACATGTCCGAGTACCAGGAGAAACACGAGGTGGCCAAGCTGATCGGAGCGCCGCCCGGCTACGTGGGCCACGAGGAGGGCGGCCAGCTGACGCGAGCCCTGGCGCGCCGTGCTGACGCCGTCGTGCTCTTCGACGAAGTTGATAAAGCTCACCCTGATGTGCTTACAGTGCTGCTGCAGCTCTTCGATGAGGTAGTTTACACAAATAGCAAGGTATATAACGATCCCTTTCCAGATTGAAAACCTTTGCCGTTTGTTGTAGGGCCGGCTGACAGACGGCAAAGGCAAGTTGATCGAGTGCAAAAATGCAATCTTCGTGATGACCTCGAACCTGGCTGCGGATGAAATTGCTCAGTACGGGCTGCAGCTGAGGCGCGAGGCAGAGGCGCGCGCGGCGCAGCGCGTAAGGATCTCGCCTGCCTTCACCTTGGACCAGAGGGGTACCTTTTACCAACACACGTTATTCATACTATTTCAAGGTTCTTTTCAAGGAGTATACCGCTAATAGTCATTTGATTTTAGGAGGCTCTCACGACGAGGACAGTTCCGATTCTCCTGACGTTGAGGAATCGTTAGAGGTGTCTCGTAATTTCAAGGATAGCGTGGTGCGACCAATCCTAAAGAGACACTTTGGTCGGGACGAGTTTCTGGGGCGTATCAACGAAATCGTGTACTTCCTGCCGTTCTCGCGCCAGGAGTTGTTGACGTTGGTGAACATGGAGCTGAAGCACTGGGCGGAGAAGGCGAGTGACCGGCACGCGGTGGAGCTGCGCTGGGAGGGCGGCGTGCTGGGCGCCCTGGCGGACGGGTGCGTATTATAGTGCATAGTGTGTAGTGCGGACTGACATTGCTGTACGTTACGTCAGCGGCCCGGTCCTATCCAGATACCTGTTCTTTCCCAACTAGCGTCGGTCAATAAGATGTAAGTAAATAAATAATGTAGATGTAGTAGGTACAGTCACCATCACAAAATACATCTGCACAGTCTGTCATGTATTGTATCCGATTGCAATGAGGTTTAATTTTCCTGGCAGTTTAGATCTATTTAGCCTAATATATTTTGATGGTGACTGTAGAAGAGCGGGGCGTGTTGTTCGTTCAGGTACGACGTGCATTACGGTGCGCGATCCATCAAGCACGAGGTGGAGCGGCGCGTGGTGAACCAGATAGCGCTGGCGGCGGAGCGGGGCGCGCTGGGCCGGGGCTGCGGGGTGCTGCTGACCGAGCGCGGCGGCCGCGTGGCGCTGGCCGTGCGCCGCCCGCCCGACACCGACTACACGCCGCTGGACCTGGCCGCAGTCTGACAGCCTCTGACCGCCCTCCGAG
>OY292519.1:15670512-15756793 GCA_958496365.1 Subacronicta megacephala | reverse complement strand
TGCCGCCGCGCCGCAGCACGCCCGACGGCACCGACATCTACTACTGGTGCGACGTGCCGCGCCCGCGCCGCGCCGGTACGACACGCGACCCGCACTACCCATACACACACACACACACACACACACATACGTACTCAAACACACACATGCACACACACAAACACACACACACACACACACACACACACACACACACACACACACACACACACACACATACGTACATACACACGACCGAGCACAGGATGTCTGTTTACGTAGGATGCCGACCACCACTAATACATCACATCCTCTGACCCTCGTGCACTCTATGTTGTGCTCCTTCCTGAGTGTACCGCGTCGCCAGGCCTCGCTTGCTGCTACACGTAATCTAAACCATTGTGCAAATTTATTTCACCGCAATCCGTCGACATGACTAGACGCGATCCCCGTAGCTCTCAACCTTCATAGCTGTGTTCGCATCACATGACTGCACAATACCTATCTATAGTACTTTATGTCTTTTGATTCATTGGTGTTCGACAATCATTTTAAAATCATTGATGCACCTCCAACCATTCATGTCGATATAAGAGCACGCCATAACATGAGCTATAGTACTGATAAACGAGTGCTGTGTTGTCCCAGAGCTGGACGACGGCGCGTACAACCCGCTGTGGGCGCTGCGCGGGTTCTCGCAGACGTTCCACCTGTGGAAGGAGGGCCGGCGCCAGCAGTCGGCGCCGCTCAACGCCTACCTCACCTACGTCACGCTGCCCTGGTGGACCATCGCCAAAGGTATGCACACACTCCTATTACGACACCCAACCTACTCCAAAACAATTCTAATTACTAATCAGAAGTGGACATTTTCAACCCCCGACAAAAAATTAAAATTAAAATTCCTCGGGACCTGTTTACAAATTTTTACTCGTGCATCCTCGTCCTACAGGCTTTTGCTCACTGCCAAACTTCGCTGTGCCCAATAAAGTTTTGTACAATCCCTCCATTTGTAACAATGTTTAGCCAATTGTAGTGTGTGTAAGACCTCTGAAAACTTTAGGATATCTCTACATTATATTTTTGGTCATTGCAGATATCTTGGACCATCGCGAGGAGCCGGTGCTGACGTTCTGAGCCGTGGCCAGCTGACGACCGACCGGCGAGGCCCCGGACCCAACACTAGTCACCTAGTATAGTGTAGAGATAAGTCGACACATCCTCACACGACTAAACAAACGTGAAACAAAAGCCCTTACTAAACGCACAACTAACAATAACCTTGATTTATTATAGTAAAAAATTAATAAAATACAGCCATGCCCTCTGTTATGTCTCTAATATTTCTAGGAAAGACCGAAACGACCGAATCTAACCGCAATGCCTATAGTTTGCATCAATAAAAATGGATTCAAATATATGATGATGATGATGACAAGATGATCTGGTGGCATCTCCGTCTTTCTCTTACCGTGCTGTGACTGGTCGAGAAAGATGGGATCGAAAACCCATTCTTTATTGATGCAATTTATAGGAGCTAACAGCAGGCCGTGAAAACTGACTATTAAAGGGTATTTCAATGCTCCGCTACGAGATCCCGCCTAAAAGGAAGAAAACGACTTCTTTAGTAAAATGAATTATACAATTTCTGATAATTTTCTTCTTTTGTAATATTTTGGCATGGCTGCAGATGCCTTTGTGCCATCTTATTATTTTCTGTTTATCAGACTAAGCTTCAACAGGATTGGTCACCGAACCTGACTGGCGGCTTGCTTGACTTCGAGTCAGTTGTTGATGTTCAAATGTAAATACGTCCGTACATTCCGTATATTCTGATATCTGTTAGTATCGTGAGGGTGTAACCATTGCCTTATAATCGTGGCGTATTATAAATATTTCAATGTCGTGTCGTGATCATCTGATATTATTTCTTAGGCTCATACTGTTCATCTGTGATCATTTTACATTAAAAAACTAGTAATTATCATATCCTTGTTAGGACTCGTGGACAAACAAACATACACTACTATTAATGCAATATAATTAAATTGATGTTTTGTTTCTACTACTGACAGTCGCTTTTCCTACTGACATATACTTGCAATAGTATTATTTTTAGATCTATGTAATCTCAAGCGCTTAGTTTTATTTCAATGTAAATGAATCCAATCATAACTACAGCTATTGAGAAGAAAAACATGTTATTTTACGTAACGACTAATATAGTTAGCTTATTGTACTGTATTCCAATTGAAATATTTGTGTATAATCAATTAGTGATGGTACGCTTCACACGTAAACGTAACCTACGTAGTACGTAATGTTTACGTGCTCGTGAGTGGCAGTGCCGGTGTTTTATTAGCGTGAAACATTTGTTTTAGTGACATTCTCATGGTGTATGACAAATTCATGGAATTAATGATATTTAAAATTATAAATTGAATATCTACATCAATCTTAGGAGTTACATACAACTGCCATGTCTTATCGTTATATACTATATAATGAATTTAATTTCGTTGTTTTGTGAGATGAAAATATGCATTTACTGTAGGTATTAAAGAGTTAATGTTAACGGAAATTGTATTTAAAATATATATTATGTACATGTGTGAGTGACACTATTTGCTTTTGCTTCAAAAATCCTGTATATTTTTTATTTCAACCAAGACAATTGTATCTGTTCCCCGAGCTTCATTGTTTCGAGGCACGGTGTACTTTTGTGTCGATGGTAACTGAAACTTTGAAGATTTAGGAATAGTTTTTGTGGTATTTAAGGTAAAGTACATATCACAAACGTGAATATAAACGCTGATCACTGTTACTTTCTGACTTTTTGTTATTTTAAGTACTTGCGTTCTAAATACTCGATATTTGAAGATGTTGATATCACGTAGTGGATTTGCTCGGTGTTTAAGGTGCCTAATTATGATTTTAAAATAGCGTAACTATGGAACAGACTTGAAAAATAGCTTCATCGTCTTCTGCGTCCTTGAGTTTAGGTATAATTCGACATATTTCTGAATTGAATTGATTAATTATTACGAGGTAAATTATGTTCTGGGTGCTTTAAACTGTTACTTTTAAGAATAAACTAATAACTAATTGAGCCACTGCTGGACAAAGCCCTCAGAAGCGAAAAGGGAATTATTTTGTACATCTTGAATATATATGTGTCGTCTTATTGACGTGCTACAAATCCAGTAATTAAAAGTAGGCCAACATATTGTGAATCATAGAAATTCTATTTAGTAACTATTTATATAATATGTACCACTATAATATGTGCAAACATGCAATTTATTTAAGTACTTAAAGTATATACACACAATTTTTATTTAATTATTTTAGTCAATTGATCTCACATTTAGTTTCCAAAATATTCGATCATAAGTTGTACGCGAGGTATTATTTGATAAGTTGGGACCTTTATAATTGTAATTTATTATATGTACAGATAGATATGAATTGTTGAGGGAGATCTCAAATAGTAATTCTAGTCATTGTATTTATTTAAGAGACCACATACAAATTGATTTTTGATTTTATTTAGCAATTTAACTTCGGTTTTATGCATTACCTACAGTATAGTGTCTATGAAAATTAATGAGATAAAGACGCACAGAAATGGTTATTATTTAACAGTAAAGCTCACATTGCGTCATCAGTTTAATTTTAAGTGATTCTATTTCTACCTTCACGTACAATACTAGTGATTTCCTTATTCTTTGATGAATCTATATTAATCTATATAATTAAATTGCTGATCTGGTATCGTCATGCGACGGATCGTTGAGCTCCCTAAAAAATGGTTGAGCTACACGAGGACTGATGTATGCGTGCCGTCAGTTAGGACAGGTCAACTCAAAGCTGTTATGGCTCTTTCTTCAAAAGGCCTGTTCAGATTTTGCCCTACATTGTAAAACTCGCATACCTATGATATAACTATTGTCTGGACTTTAAAAGAGACCATGATTCTCTGAGTTTGTTTCGACATTTCTTCTCAGAGGTCGTCAGATAGGAAATGTCGATGCCATCTAGTTTAAAAAAGAAATATGTAAAAGAAAACGACTTGTAAAAGTGTCTTCAAAAGATCTATTTACAGAAATAAATATCATTTCATCATTTCATTTCATTTCATTTCATTTCAATCTACATTTAAGTAATACATACTAAACACTGGATTTGATGTAAACATACGTTGAGAGATCGAGAGCGCGCGATAAACTTTGAACCTGTTAACATGTTGCTGCGGAACATAGAATATTTTTGTATTAAAAGTTACTCATACATAATATATCATGTCTTTAGAATTAGCTAGTCACATAATTATTATCATTCCGACTACAATACCGCATCGTGTTTGGGGCGGCTAGTACGGTGGCAAGAACATCAAGTTACTACAAAATATAAAATTTTCTCAGTCGATTTTGAACTTAATTACTTACACTTTAAGGTTTTAAAAATAATTTGGGTAAATTTGTCAGTTTTGTACAACCTGATGTGCTGGCGGCTGTACCACTTCATTTCTTGAACAGCGAGAAGTCAAATCATGTCGGTGCTAAATATTTAGATCTTAGCCATTGTTTTGAAAATCTGACAGACCCCAGCCACTATCACTATTGTAATATAATATATTTATATAAATAACAGATATGTTTTACATATAATATGAGTCTAGTCAAGATACACTACACGTGCATAGTTAGGTATCTATTTGTATAATATGACTGAATTAAATAATTGCAAACAGCTTGTGAGTTTGATTGCTGCGCGTGGTCCGGCGCCGTGTGTTCTCATGTGGGTTAATGGCGATAACTCAGTCTTCTTAATGTTGTCAAGCATTTTAAAGTCATTTGACAGAGAAACCTAACTGTAGAATGGTACGTTTTCGTGTAAATTATTATTGTAATTATACATTTGTGAGGAACATACATAATATAGAGATATATACATGGCTTTCATATTCTAGTTACAGAATACATGATACGTCCTGTTTCTGGAGCACAACGATTCAATACATACTATCACACCTGTATTTCTCGAAGGGTTAGGCATATCTACTACATGGTGAATCTACTCATGTTCACCAACATTTTGCCGATAAGTTTATGTCCTATGTAATTCGGATATACATCAATTTGTAACTAAAAAATAACTAGACGTGAAAGGAGTTGATTTGCACTCGTGATATCTCTGGCCTGAAATGAGGCACTGATCATATTTGCTATGTATAGCAGCCGTAGCCTTGCTATAGTTTCCGGAGAACAACTGATAATAAAGAACCTCTACTGCCATTGTTATTCAAGTAACCCTTCAGCTGAAATAAGGCCGGCTCACAGCTACTACGTACGATATTCCTCTTGCCTAACTTCCCATATATTAAAAATCTATATGTTGATTTATAATGCGGCTTTTAATTAAAGTTACCTTCTTATTGGCGCCAGCGCGAGTCGTTTAGCTCGATAGCCCGCAATATTAAAAAGTGGGAACGCCAATATTTTTACCTGAAACAAGAAAAAAACAAATTTAAATCCCTGATTGCCGCCAGTTACTACGCCCCAGTAGAAAAAAAAATTAAAGAATAGCGGCTCTACCGTCAACAGCTGCTAAATAGAAATTAAAAGTGAGGGTAGGTACGCTTGAACATCTATTACAAACATTAGTTTGACTGTTGTTCTCGTCAACCTTTGTGCTCTGCTAATAATGCCATAAATTTTCGTGTAAGTACACTCAACAAAGCTATACATGTATATCTGCCATAGAAAAAAATCTAGGCTACGATGTAGGTGTACGAGAACTACTCGAATAGTAGCTCCCTTTAGGGTATATGTGTTCTGTGAGTAGCTCTGTTGAGAACAACATCTTATCTAGACTTGATAAATGGTATGATCTCGCTCTGGTGGGCCTCTAGCTATGTAGCCAACGTTTATGGTGTGATCCTTTAGACTCACCGTCTATAAAAACGACGTAAATTATTCCTACAAAGAAACACGATATTTCATCAATCTGCGGCTAAACTGCATTTAGCGGAAAAAACAAGCATTTAGCTTAGTACGAGGGGTTAACAAGAATACTTGTAATGTGTGTGCTAGCTTGTATTACTTATATCTTATTCTGTGGCGCGAGTAGGTAAGCTTTTTAAAAAAGGAATCGAATGCATTAATAACTTCCTATAAGTAGGTAGATTGAAATTTGATACTGCGATTGCTTTTACGAAAACTACCCGCATACGTTTGGTTTTAGTGACGGTCGTGCAATCGTGCTAGTCATTGCTGCTCGGCACTGCTTTTAGTTGCGTTTAGGTTATAGTTTTAATTAGCTAAGCGTATTCCGCGGTATTTAGTGATCATCATAGACTCGCGACAGTGATGATGTGAAAACAATGATATCTGAAGCGGAGACTTATCACCGGCAACCCGTTTACTGTAGGTTCCTTTGTTGGATACGGGTCTCCTCTCAGAGTGAATGGGGTTAGTGGAGATTGCATGTTTTGATCAACAGAGCAAGTAAGTACCTTTATACCTGTATTATTCCTTATTTTATCCTTTAAATTAAATTCCAATATTTTGTCTGATGCTGTGTAAGCTAGGCAGATCGGCTTAAGACTCCAATGGGTTTTGGTACATAGGTATGTGCACAGGCTTTTTATTTTGTGTATTCTGAACACTGCAACGTATTGGTTACAAAACTGTTAAGTTATCTGTGTATGCTTGTAAATAAATAAATGTGGATTTCGACGAGCCCGGTCGCCTTCCCCAGTCAGAAGTCCGTAAGGATTTCCACACGCAAAAAAAAAATAATTACAACCTATGCGGTTAGTAAAATTGATAAAACTATCAATGTACTATGTAAACATAGTTAATGAACACGGAAGTCACAGTGCTACAAATCTTACATTAAAACCTCATTACCCTCTTACTATAACTGAGTATTTAGATCAGCCCCTCTACATACCCGCCTAATTTAAGGACATTGACGTCACGTAGGAAGCGTTCAATTAATTATGTAAGACAATAATAGGGTGTGCGTAATCTGTAAGTCCTGCAAGTGCGGACGTGGGCGCAAAGGTATGCGCGCGCGCGGGTAATGAGCGGCGACGGCGGAAGACGTCACTTGTCGCCCGAGGAGCCGGCAGCCGCCTGTCCACGGCTCAGTGCGCGCTGACCTGCCGCAGCGCCTGAGGTAACTGCCCTACTGAGCGCAGACACTTGACTTCCCGCATTCATAGCTTGGCGCAAACATTCACACGATGAATTAAAGGGTTGTGCGTGAAGTCACCCTCGACGACTATATAAACGATGCGTCTTGGAGGTGAAGAATGTCGGAAGTCAATTGTCTAAATACTAAGTACGTCATCAGTGATCAGGTACATCTGTTGCAGGCACTTGTTGCATACCAGAGACAGTTTTCCGAGTGGCTCGTATACACCCCGATGAACGACCAACACTGTTACCTTTTGAGTTCAGTTCTTATACTTAGAAAACGGTTGGAGTGTAGAATGGATAAGCTCTAATGAACTGTTAGAAATCAGGTGTGCGCAATATCCGGTTGAAGTTCGTACTCAACAAGGTAAGCCTTTGAAGTTGATCTTACTTGTTAGCTTGCTACCCTAATTTGATGGCTTAGTCAAGTAAACAATGATATTATGTTAATAGATGATGTGTCCCTTGGCCAAGAGATGCCTACCTATAACTGGTTTTACTATTTGACTGCCTTGACCGCAAGGTAAAGCGGATGTGTTATGATGTGGGCAATTAGGAACAACCTCAGTTTTACCATAAAGTAAAACATGATTTTATTATTAAGTTGAAAATCAAAAGGTCAATTGCTTAAGTTAAAGATTTGTTCCTCACGATGCTAATGACATAATGTTGGGCATGAGGACTTCCCCATCAACTATGTTCCTTGCTTAGGACCGTCCAACATTGGGATGGATCATAGTTGTAGGTATGGATTGGTAACTGTTTCTTACCTAATTTAAAATTAATAATATAATTAATCTTTTACAAAACTTACCTAACCTAACAAAAAATAAAATAAACGCATTATTCTGGTTATCTATACCTATCTAAATTTCATCTACGTAGATATATGCATAAAGCTCTAAATAAAAAATATTACGTAAAGTCCAACCTTCTCATAAAAGAACAAATGGTCATATTTTCTATAGGAGCCTAAGAGAGTTCTTATTTATAGTTCCTTATTGCAATTGAATTTTTCAATCAAGTCGTCTATCTTGTGATATTTTTAATGACAATTTAATTTTTTAATCAAATCGGCTGTGTTGTGATATTTTTCTTGTATTGCGTTAAACGTGCCAGTATTTGGAGCGAGAGGGTCGGGGATATTTGACCCTTTATCTGCGGAGCGCGTGATATGGCGCCGCCGCCGCACTCTGCTGGCACACTCGCGCCGAGCTGGTGAGCTCACCATTATCCTTAGCCAACAGAATATTCTAGCAAACAGATTTGTCTTGCGAATCTAACAAAACCTCCCTTTTATGTTTAAACAAAGTCAAAATAAAAAACTAACTAATCTATAGACATCTGCGGCTATAAAAAGTTTCTAACTTGTGTCGGATGTTCTTTGTAGAGCAAGATGTGGCGGTTGTGTTTGGTGTTACTGGTCGCGGCGCGTGCGCAGGGCTGTGATCTGTTGCCAGGGGAGGGCGCAGGCCCCAAGTCTCCGGGGGACAATTTCTACCGGCTCATCATCAACGGAGAAGTCGAGCGGTATGCGCCCGGCGAGAGATATGTCGGTGAGTAGCAACACAAACACTATTCACAGCTTAAAAAAAACGAATATAACAACATACAGTTGTAGAATGGCATCCTTGTAGCAATTGTCTATTTCTCCTTTATCTTATTTCGACTATAAATTTTCAGTCAATGTCCATTTGTTGGTGAATTAACAGCACCTACTAACAGTTCTGTACCGTATCTATAGGTACAGATCAGTGTAGATACGGTACCTAATTAATTACCCTTTGGCATACCTATTTCTATGCCATTTAATTAGGAGGAGAGCTCGTGGTAAAACTGATCACGAGTTCGCCCCGAAACGTAGGACAAGGGAAGACAAGTGTGGCTATCTATGAGGATTCTCTTTTTCTATTATAAGGTAGGTAGGTACAGTCGCCAGCAGGTCAAGGTATACAAAACTGTCAAATAAAAAAAAAGCAAATGATTTTAAACCTTATATTGTTGAATATAAAGTTCAAAATCAACTGAGAGAATTTGACATTTTGTGGTAACTTGATGTGCTGGCCACCGTACATAGTGAAAGGATTGGTAGTTTCTGCCTGACCTGTAAGTTAGTGATGAGTTATTTTTATACAAATTAATAATTCTTGAGAACATTCGCCGAAAATAGGCAATCTACTCTCCGGCAGTACTACAAATACTGTGTAAAGTTTCTATTAAAATATCCGCAGTGGTTTATGTTGTAATATACAACAATCATTTCCGCGAATCACGGTAACGACAAGGTTAATAAGTATTTTGCGGAAACTTTATAATATAAATAAAAGTTGGATTATATTATTATTTGATAATAAAATACTTTGTCTGTGAAGTAATTATGATAAAAAACAAATTATATGTTTTAGTCCTGTAAATTATGTAGTTAGGTACGGTTAGAGAAATCCTTTTAAAGATGGCATTGTGAATAGATACTTACATATTATAATTATTTATACATATGTATGTATGTGACCGTAAGAGATTGTTCTACATATACGAGTAGATAAGCGATGTAACAGAAACTGGCCTACTTGAATACACAGGTCAACTTCTGTTACATCGCTGAGAATAGTCTCAGCCTGTTACATCTGCCTACAACACTTGTGTCATATCAACTCATGCGCCGCTTGACATTGCGTTTTGGACAAGAAAATTCGAAAAAAAATCCTATTTATATCTAATATTAATATTTCCTTCTCTACGTTTCCTCAGAATTGTGCTACAGAGACGCAATTAGTCTCAAACATTTTTTAAATTATAATAAAATATATAACAGTCATCCTCATCACACTCTGCGCTTACGTCGAATTTGTAACGCGCATAAATGTTCACTTAGTGTACACACAACATTGTTTGTATAGGTATTGCATTTACTAGAAGTGATAATTATCCCGGATGGCTGGTTTTTATAGGTACTGAAATACTTGGAAAACTGTGATTATATACTGACATATGTACTGCCCCGGTCCAAGTAAAAAATCAGTCTGTTTATTTGCTTTCTAAATATAGGATTTTGGCAGTAGATAAGTAATATCCATACTAGTAATGTTAGAACTAAAAATTGTATAAATAGATTGCAAATCTACTAACGATATGTTGTCGAGACCGGCCGTATGTTCACTTCCCTATGCATGTAACACGTTTTCAAAAACCTTTTGATCGATGAGTCCGAAATTTAGGCGTACATTATTTTGAAATATCACGATTAATATTATTAATACTAACAAAAATATAGAATGCGTTCCTTGCGAAGTATGTGCGGTGTTACTCGGAATGATAGATTAAGAAATAGTGTGATAAGGGAGCGTTGTGGTTTAAAAGATGATATAGTGACACGCATTGAAAGGGGTATGCTGAGATGGTTTGGACATGTCGAGAGAATGGATGAAAGGCGATTGACGAAAGGGATTTATAAAGCGAATGTCAGTGGAGTCGCCGGGAGGGGACGCCCTAGAAAGACATACCACGACCTTATTGGTGAGATCCTTCAGAAAGGTCAGGTGCGTAGTACCCGCAACCGGCGCATGTGTATGACAAGATGTATGAATGTGGACGAAGCAAAAGAGGTATGCAAGAATCGTAGCAGATGGCGTTCTGTAGTTTCTGCCTACCCCTATGGGAAAAAGGCGTGAGTGTATGTATGTATGTAAAAATATAGAAGTACAACGGCGAAGTAACAAAAGGAGTGAAGAATAATAAGGGTCATAAGGAAATTTATATTGTATATACTGGTTAAGGACACTTGTTTATAAGAATTAACAAAAATGTAGGGTAGCTGTTAGAACTTTTAACCCGTCAAGCGGCATATTGTAGACACAATGCAAAATCTATTGTTATGTCCTCATGAGGAAACTGTATGCATTGACGGGTCATCATTAAGTCGTTCAACACCTGTCTACCCGAGACCATGGAAGTTGTTAAAGATCCGAATCGCCGGGAATTAAATAATATCAATATAACGCTATATTATTTCAAAGAATCATCATCTTCATCATATCAGCTTATTGCCGTCCACTTCTGAACGTAGGCCTTTCATAGTATAATATACGAGTATAATTATTGTTGATAGTGACTCTGGTGGGGTCCCGCACCCACGACGTCGTGCAGCAGTTCACCAGGTTCCAGCTGAAACTGGACCCGCTGGACCCGGCCGCGCCGCGGACTCCCAGCAAGCAGGGACAGTTCCAGCTGTTCGCAGACACCCTCAGCAAGTTCGACGAGGAGTGCACCAACTCTGTCATCGAAGCTGATGACCTGCCCAAGACTGAGGTCCAAGTCATGTGGAAGGCACCACCTACGGGATCTGGATGTGTTCTATTGAAGTGAGTCATTTGTTTTATGCAAGGTGGAGACGACAATGCGTTAATAAACAAAACTACGTCGCCTACTACTTAGTCACAAGAAACACTTCAAAATAGGAAATGGTAATTATAACAAACATAAAACTACTTTTAACAAAAAAGTAAAACCGCCTTCAAAAAATAATAAAATAATTTTGTCTAAAACAGTTTGGGAAGTCGATGACTATTTGAGTGGGTCTTTTGTCTTGTATGGTATAATTTGAAAATCAAATTATACCATACAAGTTTGTCAACAAATCAATTTATATTGAAATTTTCATATGTTTGAACACATCCGAAAGATTCAGAGCTCTTTTAAGATTTTCTACTAAGAAATAATGGGGGTCAAAGAGATTTAATAGTATTACTAGTGCATTAAATGTCTTTGATGGGGGTTGTTTTGGTTTAGCGTCTTTAATACTTTTTGGAGAGCAATAAATTGTTCCTGAACCCACTCATAACAGCAACATAAGTATTTAGCTTAGCACGAGGGGTTAACAAGAATACTAGTAATGTGCGACAGACATCTTTAAAAAAAAACAACACATTAAAAATGTATATAGTCTATTATTATTTATTCATATTTAATATATCTTAATCATCAAGTTCTTTAAACAAAAGAAAATCATTGAAATAAAACTACTTTTTACGGATTTTATCGTGTTAGAAAACAGTATAAAAGAAAATCATGTTGGTGTTATTTTTTAGGGCTATGGTGTACGAGAACGACAGCCGTTGGTTTGCGGAGGACGGCCAGCTGACGAAGCGTGTGTGCGAGGACACATCCTTGCTGACCAGCGACTGCTGCGCCTGCGACGACGCCAAGTACAGGGTCAGTTGACACTATGTTCAAAATAAACATAACATAACATACCATCACGCCTGTATTCCCTGAAGGGTTAGGCAGAGGTGCACTAATGTATGTTTAGGTCCCATGTAATAGGGGGCGAGCCTATTGCCATTAACCGGGCACAAATCCAGACTCCGAACTGCTACTGGGAATTTCATAGAAAATCCCAAAAACACTTTGCTCGACCTGGGGATCGAACCCAGGACCTCTAGCGTAGCAGTCGCGCTTTGGACCGCTAGACTAATGAGGCAGTCAGTCCTAGTGACCAGTTCAAAATAAAAAAAAATCTAATTCAAAGTTGCGACCCTTCAGTTAAGTACTTACATTTCTTTCGCAAAAAATATTTAAAAATGTTAAGCATGTATTAAGAGAGATCGTAGATCGAAGCATAAAAAAACATTTGTCGAAAAATAATTTGTTGCTCTAGGCGAGACGATCCTCACGCCTAAACCGCTAAACCAATTTTGATAATTTCGAAATAGGTACCGCAGGACGTTAAGAAAGGACATAGGCGGCCTTTTGTCTCAAACAGTCTTTTGGGATTCGAGTGGTTTATTACGACAACGACTAGTTTATTATAATTAAAAGCGTATAGTACTAAGGTTAGTATTATCTACTCGTATATAACTATTTCTATTCATTTTAGATGGTGTTCGAAGGTCTGTGGTCTCCACAAACTCATCCTAAAGACTTCCCGGTACAAGCGATGTGGTTGACGCACTTCTCTGACGTCATCGGCGCTACCCACCCCAAGAACTTCAAGTTCTGGGGAGAAGGCGAGGTTGCTACCGATGGATTCAAGTAAATATGTTACTAGCTTTATTTACCAACCTACATAAATGCAAAAAGGGCACACAATATTTGTGACATTCGCCAGGATCACGTAAAGCTGTGGTCCAATCAAAATACTCCATCAAGAGAGAAGCGTTGCCTCTGTCGCCTATTAGGTGCTTGGTTATAAAAGATAGCTTTCCACCCGCGGCTTTGCCCGCGTTACTTGTAATTTTAAGAGATAATAATATATAGCCTATGTCACTCAGGAATAATGTAGCTGTCTATTGGTGAAATATTTTTTTAAATCGGTCCAGTAGTTTCAGACCTCTTCAATGCAATCAAACAATCAAATCTTTCCTCTTTATAATATTAAGTTTAGACAATATCACTTTGCTCGACCTGTGAATCGAACCCAGTACCTCTTTGGGTCCACTAGAATAATGAGGCAGTCGCTTGCAGGTGTTTGCTTGCCCTGCAAATTTTAGAAGATTACAGCTTCTTTGCTGACGTCTTTAATATTGTAATCTGTAACATCCCAGGTCTCTAGCCGAATGGGGTTCAGTAGGACTCCTGGAGCGCGAGCTCCGTCAACAGGGCTCCAAGCTGCGCTCGATAGTGAAGGCGCAAGGGCTGTGGCACCCCAAGGTCAACTCTAACACCTCGGCCACCTTCACCACCGATAGGAAAAGACACTTCCTCTCACTAGCTTCTATGTTTGGTAAGCAAAAATTCTTCTAGATTTCTTACAGAAGGAGGTCAGTCTGTAGGGTAGATTCTTCACACTGATACAATTTACAAGTTAACTGCCTGAATTAAAAGAACACCTTGCTTTTAAATTTTATTTTTATCTCGCAAAACGTGCAAGCTCAGACCACTGTCTCTAGTAGCGAGTCCAGGAAACTGACCCAACAGTTTATTAATTAGCTGATAATGTCAATGTACGTATGTATGTTCGTATCTTGCGGGTTACTAGGATTAGAGTATGCTACTAAAAATCTTGACGTCTCATTATTCGCCCTTGCTGAATTTAGGTATCTACTCTCTCCAAGAGAACGTCAGAGAGCCGTGTCATGGACTCTCCTTATCCAGTCTAAATGTTCAAAAAAATTCATTCTTTTATACTCATTTATTAATGGTGGAGGTAATAATTACTTACCTATGCCTATTTGTCAGGTCCATCCCCGGACTGGGTGGTGGGTGTGAATGGACTGAACTTGTGCCAGAAGGACTGCACGTGGGCTGAGTCCAAGGTGATAGACCTGCTCCCGTACGACGCCGGCACCGACAGTGGCATATCTTACATGGTGAGTCTACATCCATCATTTTTTTTTATAAAAAAAAACTTATTAGGAAAATGGGTTGCACATCACTAGTCATCTTGTTATCCCCTCGTACTAAGCTTAATGCTTGTATTACGACTGGGTTCATGTCGGCAGTGCAATGGGTGAGTTTCGAACTGGCAACCACATGATCGCAAGTCTGACGCCCTAGCCATTAGGCTACCGACGTATTTATTCCGTCTCATTAGTCTAGTGGTCAAGTCAAGTAGGACTGCTACGTTGGAGGTCCTAGGTTCGATTCCAAGGTCGAGCAGTGTTATTGAGCTTTTCTATTAAATTCTCAGTAGCACAGCTCGGAGTCTGGATTTGTGCCCAGCAATTAGCCAATGGCAATAGTCTCGCCCCCTATTACATGGGACCTAAACATACCGGCGAAGCGTGGGTGTACATATAGTACGCCTTTCCATAACCCTTCGGAGAATACAGGCGTGATGGTATGTTACGTTTGCTCTATATAGTCGCCTAACTCGGAGACGGTGCCTCGCGAGGAGATGTACCGCATCACGCCCATGTATCCGGAGGACCCGCGCGCGCCCTTCTACAAGCCGGGCACTAAGGAGGTGCCGCCCATGGCGCGCCTCTACCTCACCCGGGAGAAGCTCATCTCTCGCTCCTGTGACGAGGAGGTGCTGCAGCTGCAGCTCGTCGAGGAGGAGGAGAACACGCAGACTGTTAACAGACGTGAGTATTTTTTTTTCTCTTATTAAACCTGCGATCAGTCTTCTAGACTATAATCAGGTGAGTTGCAGGTTATGTCACGGTTAAGCGAGGCAGAACCACTGCTTCTTCTCGCCTTAATAAATCAGCACATCAGCTCTCTTAAGTCGTCGAATCGGGTTAGGTTCTAGGAGCATACTGGATAACAGTTTTGGGTGAGTTGACAAGCGATCCTTGTAGTTGGCTCAGTATCTTTTGACTTCTTCCAATATGGTTGGGACGTGAGTATGACCTAACTTTTGTCGTAAACACTGTATGAAACATACATAATAATCTTACTCATTCATAAATTGAACGAATTTAACTCGGTCACCATTCAAAACCTGCCACTGTAACAGGCACCTTGTGCATACCTTTTAATACAGACCACTTTATACTTAATTTGTGTAGTTTTATTTAGTATTTACTAGTGACCGCCACACACACTTGATATTTGTAAGTTAGGATATTTGTACGTACTGACTGACCTGTGCTTTGTGGCCTGCCGGGCTAAAAAGGTAGTTTTTATGAATTATAATATGATTCGCTTTACAAATCTAGATATGAATTCATTTTATAAGAACTGCCTAATGTACACTTTTTAACCTGTTATTACTCTGTAAAGCTACTATTTATCTGTTAAAACTCATGTCAAACTTTACAATAAATGTAAAGTCATGTAAACTTTCTTTCATTTTATGAGATGCTTTCTGTAGAGAAAGCACATCATAAAATTAATGAATAGCTGACAACATTTATAATATATGACACATGTAACTTAGGTTAATATTTTAAAATTTAAAGAGTAATGCTAATCATTAAAACGGTTTCGTTCAGCTGAATGTGCGGTGTCGGAGTGGAGCGCGTGGTCGCAGTGTTCGGTGAGCTGCGGCAAGGGGCTGCGCATGCGCACGCGGGAGTACCGCATGCCACAGAAGGCGCAGATGTTCTCGTGCGACCGCCAGCTCGTCTCCAAGGAGATGTGCGTGGCGCCCGTACCGGAGTGCGAGTGAGTACTTACATAAATACACTCACGCCTTTTTCCCACAGGGGTAGGCAGAAACTATGGACTGCCACTTGCTACGACTCTTGCATATTCGTTTCTTCCACATTCATACATCTTTTCATACACACGCGCCGGTTGCGTACTTACACTACTTCATCATCATATATTTCCACAAGGTCGGGTTATAAAGGGTGCCAATTTAGTCACCTACACCCATGAAAGTGGTGATTTTTCCCTTCTACCCCCCTATTTGTGAAAAATAAATACATCTTCTTGTACAAAAGTAAACTGACCACTGTTTCGTTGTATATGAAAAGTCGCTTTTTTAAGTAACGTTTCAGTAATGGGTTTAATAGGGAAAATTGGTTAGTATGATGGGTAGAACCTCCCTTTTAACGTGTGCTGGTGACTAAATCGGCATCCTGTATTCAGCCTGCATACAATGTCTCCTAGCGATCATTATACCATGTCGTCTGATCTTCTTATCTCGAGGGAGGTCGTCCTACGCAGAGTTTTCCAATGCGTGGTTTCGAGTCGAGATTCTTTTAGCCAGAGGCCATCAGTTCTACGAGCTATGTGGCCCGCCCAGTTAAGCTTGCTTATCCATTTTTATTATGTGGTCAACAAAATACCAGCCAGCATCGAGTTGCGAGTAGCGACAGAGATTAGAGATTAGAGAGTTGGATTGGCAGTTGCTTTTTATTGTGCAACATCATGCTTATATTCCGGAAGGGGATAGAATAGAAGCCTTTGTTCCATAAAAACAGTGTTAACTATCATTTCATAGTTAGCTAAGGAGTTATTTATGCAAATAATATTACCTACCGTGTATTAAGCATCATTGGATCAACATCTGTGACAAAAACGTATAAATTATGCCTTCAGGGCTTCAGCAGGTATCAGGAGATTACGTATTAACGCCCTTCCGGTAGTCAGTTCGCCGATATCCGATGAACATTTCGCTGATTTAAGGCAACGGACCCGAGGGTAAAGCGATAGTCATATATGGACGATAACTAATTCAGACAATGTTTCTTTTAAAAAACGTCTGCTCCCGTACAACGACACAAATCCTGTCACGGGGTGTCACAAACATAAAATTACTGGATATCACATAGTACACTCAGACGTGATACGTATACTTATTTGTGGAACATGCTAATATTTGCTTCGGTCGGGAATCGAACCCACGGCACGCGCCGGTACAACAAACTTGCAGAAAATGTAGCGGCAGCCTTATTGGTTTAGCGAAAATGATGTTATGTATGTATGTATGTTATTACATTACACCACATTGTAGGTCTAGATTCATGGCGTTATTGCTTCATGTAATTGTTATACAATATTCAAAACTGAGTTCTAGAACTTTTGTTTATCAATCATAAATTCATAATAACGTGATACTTCAAAAAAGATTTTCGCATCGAACGATCGGTCCCAAACGCTTCCGTTTTCACTTACATGTAATATTTTCTTTCGTCATTACTTATAATTTATATTTAACCCCCGCCGCAAAAACGACGGGGTGTTAATAAGTTTGACGTGTCTGTGTGTGTGTGTCTGTGGCATCGTAGCTCCCGAACGGATGGACCGATTTGGATTTAGTTTTTTTTTTGTTTGAAAGGTGAATTAGGCGGGAGTGTTCTTAGCTATGTTTGATGAAAATAGGTTGAGATACGAAGCAATTGTCGGGGGTTTTTATAAAAAGAAATATTTATTTTCAGAGGCGACAGTGCAGTCCCGGATGATTTGGACAACAACGCGACGCCGGTGGAGGTGAACGATGGCATCTGCCAGACGTCGGAGTGGGGGCCCTGGAGCGAGTGCTCCGTCACGTGCGGGGTGGGCGTCAGCACCCGCCGGAGACACTTCCTCAACAACATGGGCCTTAAGAAGTGCCCGCTCGTACAGACCGGTATGACCCACTCTCAACTTGTCCTTAGAGCCGTCAAATGGAGTGTTTATATTATTTTGTTACCAAAGTAATCGCAGTTTTTAAATAAGGAGTGGAAACAAAAGGGTAGGCAATACTTGGAGCGGTGGTTGCCCAAGGGTAACAGCCGCGACAGGCGCTTTACGTAGTGTATATTACATAATTTGTTACACAACTGCTCCCAACACGGAGAAGGAAAACATCATGAGAAAAACCAGAATGTTCTAGAACCAATAATTCTAAGACATGTAACATCTACCAACATCTACCTATCTACTACAGCACCGGGCCCGCGTGGTGGAGTACGGCCCACTCAACGAGAGGTCTGTGCTCAGTAGTGGGAACATTATAGACTGATTACGTAGACAATACTTAGTTCCAAGTAATAACTTTCGTGACAATTTAATGCAGAGGGTTGAACGTGAATGAATACTGTTAAAAAAATTATACCTATAAACATTTGATAATTATGTTTATCTACCTACTTACTTAAGTTTTAGTATTGAATTTCTGCTTCAGATGACTCTATGACCACCGAATGTAAATTAGATAGATACATAGAATCGTTAGCGTCCACCAATAAGATTAGAATAGCATTAACAGCATTATCATAAAAGGAAAAATATTTTATTAATAAAATATATAGTTACTTTACGAAACTGACCGCAAACTGGGCGGCACTCTCAACTTGAATTAGTTCGCACAGTCCGCACAAGATGTCACTAACCACAATATCAATCACAGAGGAGAACCGCAAGTGTATGGAGCCGCAGTGCACGGAGCAGGAGACGGAGGTATCGGACCCCACATGCCCGACCACGGTGTGGGCGGCCTGGTCCCCCTGCTCGGCCTCGTGCGGGCGCGGCGTGAGGTTCCGCACGCGCCTGCTGCTGGTGCCCGCCGACCGCCAGCAGGACTGCTCCGCCAAGGTCGAGCTCATGCAGCAGCGGCCCTGCCAGGAGCGGGACAGCTGCGCCATCGACATGCTCACTGCTAAACGTTTGTATTCTGACAAATTTGTATACAGGTGTAAGAACATCTGTCATAAAGAGTGATTGTGATAAATTACATACCATCACGCCTGTATTCCCCGAATGGTTAGGCAGAGGTGTACTAATGTACACCCACATTTCGCCGGTATGTTTAGGTCCCATGTAATAGGGGGCGAGTCTATTGCCATTCACCGGGCACAAATCAAGACTCCGAGCTGTTACTGAAAATTTCATAGAAAAACCACAATAACACTTTGCTCGATCTGGGGATCGAACCCAGGACCTCTAGCGTAGCGGTCGCGCTTAGGACCACTAGACTAATGAGGAAGTCTTCAGTCAGTGTGATAAATTATGACGATGATAATGACGCAACTAGTTTGTAAGGAAGAAATTGAGTGAAATAAGATTAGTATTGTAACCATTAGGTAAACAATATTTACGGTAAGACTCAAAAGTAAGTTGAAGAATCATCCATAGAATTTTTTAATAGACAAATCACAGCTATCGGCACACATGCATCACTTATTGAGTAAATTGATCATAATTTAGGAAGTAAATAGCGGAGTTCATATGCGTTCGCAGAAGCGCTATGAGTTCCGGACCGCGTGTATGATGAAATTTCTGTAAGTAGTAGTAATGTAAGTCCATTTTCCAATAACACTGTGTAACTCGGAACGGAACGCGACATCATGTGGATATTATGACATTAACACATAATATTTTCGCAGTCACAGTCTTTAGCAAAAACAGTCGCGTTTCTCACGAGGTATACAGCTGAGCTCCGTGTGAACATAAAATACGATTCACAAGGCTACAGATGATTACGAGAGTTCCTCGTCATAAGAATACTATTATGACGTATCAACTATACTGCTACTGCTAAATTCCTACATATTAATAAAGTATTAGAACATGTGAAAAAGGTTTGGGAGATTAAACTTTGCAAAGAATTCTCTATTAACTAAAACGAAAGAAGCAAGTGGAAACCTATAGTTTCTGCCTACACCGATTGATATAGGCGTGAAATTATATACGTGTAAAACTAAATAATGCAATGCTTTAATTAAGCCTTACTTTAACATCTTTATTTGTATCTGTCTTCCTCTTCTCTTTTTAGCGCAACCAATATAATAGTATCTGAAAATACATTGACAGTTTTCCTCAATAAACACAGTTGACTTTAATGCAATAGTACGTTAAGAGGAGTGTCCCTCGCGAACGCAACAATGTTGCACAGTTGTCGCTGTCTCTATCCCTCGCGATGCGAACGCGTGCCCGAGAGGAGAAACAACAATACATTTGCAACATTTTCACGCGTATTTCTTATGTTCCGAATTTTGGAGATTACTCCTATAATATTGTTAAAACGTAAAAAAAAAAATTGTAAAAATTTATTCACTATATTATCTGGGTTTCTCTCGAATCAGAATATTTCTGTAATGATACATTGTCGAGAAATACCAGCATAAAGTTGGGCCGTTTTTCAACGAAAATTGCCAATCTTTGAGCTCGTGTAACTTTTTAACCGTATATTGAAATGAAATTGTATACTACAGGAACACGTATTTTAATGATAAGATTGTTACTGCAAAATTCCAAATACTTTCATTTGTTAATATTCAAGATAAGACCAAACTACGTTTGTATGGAGCGCGGAGCGGATACTATCCTCTTAATACTTACACACTATTTCCAATTAAACCAAAATTTAATATTGTTAAGCATAGTCCTCAGTATCAAGCCGTACAAATATATAACAAGTTGCCAGCTGACTTAAAAAGCCTAATAGGAACAAGCTCGTTTAATACAAAACTTAAAGATTTCCTATTGAATAAGTGCTTGTACTCCATTGATGAACTATGATTGTATAATTGTAATAATAATATCTGAATGTCAATTGTATAAATTATAATCTAGTTAGTATTTGAATTATTGTTTATATTATAATCTAGAATTAGTATTTTAATTATTGTCAGACCAAATAATCACAAAATGTCATTATAAGATTTTTTTTTTTTTTTTTCTCTCTAATAATAATTGTTTTTATCATAATATGTAATTAAATTAAATTTTATGTATGCATGTATGTCACACAAATCAAACACAATGTACATTGTTCATGATCAAATAAATAAAAAATAAAATGCCATGTCGTAGACTATGTCGTTTCATACTGTGAATTATTGTGATTTAAATCAGCTGCGTACCTATTGTAATGCGTGATTTTTTTCGCAAGTCTACGAAATCGGGTATTTTGTACGCGAGTACCTAATAAAATACACATCGGATCCACCCTAATTACTTTAATTGTTATTAATGTTCTCTCGGGAGATCGTCAATAACAATTCTCGGGTTACCGTAGTACCTACCTACATCCTGATTTGTGTATTGTAGCAGCTACCTAACATTGAACTTTTTACAGGAATCTGCATGGAGGAGGCGGACCCGGGCCCGTGCCGCGGCGTGTACCAGCGCTGGACTTTCATGGCGCAGAAGGGCATGTGTGTGCCCTTCTCGTACGGAGGCTGCCGCGGCAACCAGAACAACTTCATCACGCAGGAGGACTGCACCAACACCTGCAGCGTCATACTAGGTATCTACTACTACTAGCTATTGGTCAGTAAGGTCCGATCGAGATCTCGCTCTCGGCCATTCCCGGCTGAAAATTATTCCTCGGTCTCATCCGAGATATTTTTTTATTCTCTTGCTCGGCCAATGTTAAAAAACTGGTCTTGATTGCACCTTATAGATCAAAAGGTCACTTAGGTTTTGAAGATATTTGCGTGGATAACTAGGATCAAAGGCTGCGAAAAATATTGAAAGCTCTATCTGTATTCTGTGTCCAACAATTCCGTGATGAAACTGGTAAGTATAATAAATAGATATAATCAAACTAACTCTAAACAAAGTACATCACAACAAACCCACGAATCTAATTACTTCACAAGGACCCAAATTACGCTAATTGGTACAATAATCCCACCAACACCACTCTTAGTAAAAATAAACACAAATGTGAGCAATTAGCGGACAGGGTGATTAATTCGCTGATTCCGACAGTAAAACAAAACATTGGCCAGTGGGACAATATGTCCCGCCGCCGTAAGTTTAGGAAGTAGGCCATGACCACGCGATGTAGCGCAATGGGTGACGGGTGACCGCGGAAGTGATGTCACGATCCCCGCGACGTCACCATGCCTGTATTTACGACACTAATGTTATCTGCGAACACGTTGTCATCCGTAATTGGAGCGCGCTGTATTAAATATACAAGGTTAATATTTATACAAGCCATTAAATATTCTACAAACTGTATTTTTTATGGGATTACTCTACAAACCAGTAGGCGAGCTATCTGATGGTAAGTAGTCATCACCGCCCATGGACATTTGCAATACCAAAGGATTTGCAGATGCGTTCTCGAGCCAATTTAAGGAGAAGGGAAGGGAAGGAGAAAGGGTTAGGAAGGGGGCTAAGGGAGGAATTGGGCCTCTGGCGTTCCACACTCACCGTACGAAACGCAGAAGTATACATACTGCTACTTGACGTCGAAATTCTGTGAGAATACTGGGAATATCTTCAATATCTGTGTAATCTTGCATGTACATAATTTGATGCGTAAACATAGAGCCTAATAAGGTACTTCTAACATATCCAACTAATATACGACTTTGGGATGAGCGGAACAATAAAAATATCATAATAACAAAAGCATGACTGCGCCATCGACGCTATTTACGTTTGCACAACATTTTTACAACACAATTAAAACAGAGAACATTAAGTTCAGATGTTAACGATCGCCACGTAATAACTGAGTTAATTTCGATCACGAGTTCAAGACTCGCCTGAAAAATAATCAGCTTAGACCAACAGACAACAGTACCTAAATTTTTCTAATATAAAAGATTTTAAATGTAATCGGTTTTATTCCTAATTGACATTATTTGAGTGCGATGACCTCACTTATAATTTGTTCTTCGATTTACAAAATGCGAGGTTGTGGTTGGGTTCTGTTTGGCCATTTGTCGCCTGTGAGATAGGTCGAATTCCCAAAAGTATTCCATCAATTTCAGACTCGGTTAATTTAGTATTGAACTTGGCGATTTGATCATTCTGTAGGACTTTATGATGTAGTTTTCTGTCTTATGAAAAACTATAATACGGTTCATGATAAGGGTGAAGGAAAACGTTTTGATAAAACCGGCACGCACTCAAGACAGCCGCTAATGATCTGAAAACTGCCACGCTAGCCAGCAAGCAATTATATTGTGAATGATGCACGCTCATGATGGAATTAGGTCCATGCATCAGCTACCATGGGAGGTTGCCCTCACCCTTGATCCCTCACACTTCAGCGGTAGCCCAAGTCCTACTATACATAGGTATCCCCATTATTATTTGCAGTTGGACCAGTACCTAATTATTGTCTGTATAGGTAAATCCGTTTAATAATAATTAGCTAATTGGTCATCCGTCACGGTATCACATCGGTGCTGGCAACATGCCAGGCGTGAGTCAGTCAGCAGGTGCTTCCCACCTTGTAGGCGCATGTATTTTGATACCACGAGATCTGCCGACCCCGTTTGTTTACGGTCGTTAGCTTATTATTTTTGACGGACACTGGTTCTGAAAGGCTGAAGGAACTTGGGTTTCTAGTAAAAGTTTCAAAAGCAAATCGACAGAGCGTGCGCGAGTGTGAGAATACCCTGATTAAACAACGTACGTCGCACCTCCAAGGTTGGTTTGATTAGGTGCCTCAAATCTGTGGACGTTTGCCCACGCACAACGACACGCGTGCTGACCCCGCCAATCAGTGTAGTTCACCCCCCAGACGGTGACGTCACGCTCACGTCATCCTGTGACGTCATACACACACCGTGATCTGATTTTTTCCGCGCTTTGTTTACGACGCCTCGTAAAATAAAAACACTAAGAGACACTTTATGTGTTGTGCCATTCTTAAGGTCGTTTGAAGTGTGTAGACATGCTAATTTTGCACATTATTATACTGTGAAGCGAAAAAAATACTTTTCCGTCTCGGAGATACGTCCATCACGGTTCTGTATGAAAAGAATAATATTTCATAAACGTACAAACGTTTCCAATCGATTCGAAATTTTGCTACAGAAAAAAAGAGCTCCCATGAGAACATGCTTGCTAAGCCAAGCTTTTGGTAGTTCTAGAAAAATATAACTGTGAGTATATTTTTATCTGGATGGATGGAATGGAGAGACTGATCCAGAGTTCAGAATTATTAAAAAAATATAGGATCTGTATTTAACGACGAGACTATCCAAAGCTTGTATTGTAAGGGTCCTTTGATTCAACTAATGTATTCAGAGAACCATAAAATAGCGAGTGTCGGTTACAAGAATAGCGTAAGTGTTTGTGCAGTCAATAATTTGGCATCAAAACATCACTATTCGATCACTGCTTATTTTTAACATCCTAGTAACAAAGTCTGCCGTTTCTTTTTCTGTAAATTCGGAGAAGTTCATTGTGAATAATAACCAGCTGGAAATACTATTCAAGGAATCAACGAAACTAGTACGGTATGCAACGAAGGTTGTCGAAGAAAGCGTATGAATTTTATGAATTTATTGAATTATTCTATGAATTTTCCTAAATTTTCATTAGAAAATTAATATCTTTGTGAACATTTCGCAATATTTAATGTTAAAAATAATAAAAAATAGCATAAGCGTATTGCAACTGTTCATTAGATAAAAAATATTAAGATCATTTTCGAAAGCGATTTACGTTGCAGATATTATACAGCTATGAAATACTGACAAAAGTACTACCGATGCTTCAAACAATCGTGGCGGAAACGGAAACAGGTTTATGGAAATATTCTGTTGAAAACGAAAGCCTGCCGAAGTCAATTTAATTGCTTAGGTAATTGTGCTTCCATATTATGTACGTGAAGTGCTTTTTAACCGCCATTCGCCACATTGACAAACAACAGCTTCGTCTTCCATCGTTACACCCTAATATAAGTTATCTATTTGGGAACAAAAACACTATTTCAACAAGTCTTACTCAGTACGACGCGTGCTACCACCACGCTACTTTACAAATTAGTTCTGCGATAATTATACCCTATGGAAGAGTCGGTGATGCAATTAATATTATTTCCTTACTAGGTGGCGGTGCCCCTGCTGCTGGGCTGACTCTGCAGCTGAACCAGCCGGCCCCGGTGGTCAGCAGCAACTACCCCGGGCTCATCGTCAACTCCATCCTGCCCGCGCCCAACAGCGTTAGTGGTAAGTCCTATTATTGATATTGATTGATACCATTTGGCGGGTTTCCATGCCAGTGTAGTGAGAGTAACAATGGCCATGACCCCGACGATTCGCCAGGATTAAGAAACTGCGTTTTATAGTCGTCTGCCGGATGATCTATAAGAATTTCCAGCACTGTAAAGGATGTTAAAGTATTACATTAAGGTAGCTGATGCTCGCGATTTCACTCCGGTGTCCCAGTCCCTTCTCCAAGGTGTATCTATCTCTATAGCCAAATGCATCAAAATTGGTTCACCTGTTTAGGTGTGAAACCGTAGAAACCAGACATTACTTTCGCATTTATGATAATAGTTTGGATTATATATTATGTTCTCAAGGCTCAAAGATCGTAAAGAAATATTGCGGAAATATAAAACAAAGCAATTACTTCATAATAACATTATTTTATTTATTTATTTATTTATTTTATTCTTTATTGTACACCACAAATACAAGCTTTATAATAAATATCTACAAATACAAAAGTAGGTACAACGGGCGGCCTTATCGCTTAAAGCGATTTCTTCCAGGCAACCAAAGTGAAATGAACACTTGACAAGATAACGGGCGTTTAAATAAAAATAAAAACTATACTAAAACAGGTCACTTATGCAAAAACTTAAAACAAATATATAATAATAACTCCATATACTATATAATATAAATAAATATATAATTATATCCCATAAATAAAAATAGATACTTCTATAAAAATACATACATAATAAAATTACATTTATTAAGTATTACAATGTCCTGAGTAATGTTTCTTTAACAGTTTTTTAAACATTGGCAAAGATTGTGCACGTCTTACCGTAAGTGGTAACGCATTCCACAGGCGAGCTGCTTGCACGAAAAAGGATTTATCAGTAAACCTTGTGGAATGCGCTGGGATTTTAAGTTCCAAATTATCCAATGACCTCAGAACCCTAGAATGTGTGTCACAGAGGAACTCGAAACGTTCTTTGAGATACAAAGGGGTAGATGGATTAAAGAGCACATTATAAAGCAAAGAAAGTAGATGAGAATTCCGGCGAAGTCGGATTGGCAACCAGTTGAGCTTAGTACGAAATTCGGAGACATGATCATATTTGCGTAAGCCAAATATAAATCTAATACAAAAGTTTTGAAGTCGCTCAAGTCTATCTAGCTGCTCTTCAGTAAGGTCAAGATAGCTGACATCGGCATAGTCTAACGATTTATTTTAATCGAATTAGCTAAAATAAGATTCGATTTTCGATTTTTTAAATGAAAATCTGACGAATAGTGAGGTGTGCTTACGTCAGATACTTTTTTAGCTTCCTACCTCATTCTAGTCTAGTCACGCAGACGATTAGGTCTCGAATTTGAAGACTCAAAAACCTCTCGATATTTTAAAACAAAACAAGTAGAAACGACAATCATTACGCTCGTATTAGAGTTAAACGCCTACGTAATAATATTTTTACTTTATTGTGATGGCACCTCGTTGCCAGATGGTTTATCGTGCGATTCGAGTCAACGGTAATAGAATTGTCCCGGAGGAATCCTCGTGTTATTATGGAAGACCTCGCATATAAACTGTTGTTATGACCTCCAATACAAGTGTGGGTCACAACGAAATATATTGTTACGCAAGTTATGAAATTTGGTGTCTGGGGGGTATAGGACATAAATTAGCGCTGTTTTTCGTAACCTTGCGCTTAGTAAAAAATGTTATTGGAGCCATTTAAATATTCACATATTTTTATACAAAAATGTCATATTATATAAATAATATCTGTGATATACTGTAAATTATATTGTTTGTTATTTGTTGGTTTGGAAGTAAAGAGGCAATTTTATTCAGCTATCAAAATTAATGTTGTTTTTGAGGAGCAACAATAACTTTTAGTGGAGAGGACTGGATATTATTATTAGTCAACAACAAGCCGTAAATTGATAATAAATAATATCAATATTATATTAATATAATTTATGTGGCTCATTGATCCAGTGTGTGGAGAAAAGTATTATTAGGTTTTCAAACAAAACATTTTCAGTTTCTACCAAGCACCTTGACAGTTTAAATTTGTGTGCGATTGATACAGGGCGGTACACATGGAATTTTTACCTATAGTAGTGATGTAATAAAATGCATCTATGGGAGTATAAGTACACCTCTGACTGACCTTTCGGGAAATACTATATTTAGTTAAGTTTAGTTAATGAAAAAATCGATTGCGGGCAGGATTAGAACTTGCGTCTTCTGGTTCAATATACCTGTTGGTATGAGCAACTAAGCCACCGCGAGTCCCACCCGCCAGATCGAAATTTGCCTTCACATTCTGATGGCGGTATTTATTTTTTATGTTTGCTATGTTATTTATGTGTCTTTCCACATCTTTCAGGTGGCATTCGACTTTCCTACTTTTCATGTTTCGATTTGCTTTGATAACATATTTTTTGGTACTGTAACAAGTTGATTGTCACGTGCAGCAGGGCCGACGTCGGCGCAGGCCGGGGACTGCCAGGTGAGTCCGTGGGGCGAGTGGAGCAAGTGCTCCGTGAGCTGCGGCACCGGCTACCAGGAGCGCACCAGGACCGTGCTGGTGAGTACCACACACTGGACTTAGCTAAGCACCCGTGAATCTTTGTGGTTCCAAATTAGTGAACTTTATATGAATCGGCAATCTTAGCAGTTGCCCTCAAGGATTGCCAGCATGTCTATAAGTATGTTGGGGGGCATTTATTTATTTGCTTAACTGTCTTATTACTATAGTATTTCCAAGCGTGACTGCTACACTAGAAGTCCTGGGTTTTTTTTTTTTTTTATGGGATAACTCGGCAAACGAGCAGGCGAGCTACCTGATGGTAAGTAGTCATCGCCGCCCATGGACATCTGCAAAACCAAAGGAGTTGCAGATGCGTTGCCGAGCCTTTTAGGGAAAGGGAGGGGAAGGAGAAAAGGAGAAGGAAGGTGATTGGGGGAGGAATTGGGCCTCCGGCCCTCTCGCTCACCGGACGAAGCGCAGCACAGTGTGTAATTTTGCCTTAGTTGCGGACATGCTCGTTTTATGTGTTTTTTGGATAGCTGACAATTAAACAAAACTCTTATTAAAACTCCGCCCCGGATCTGACAACTAGTTTAAGAGAAATAAATAAAATCGAGAAAAATCCTTAAAAACCATAGAAACGCAATATCTAGTTTTTGGATTTGATTTTTACACTAACTGTTTTAAGGTGTGATAGGAATTGATTGAAGAAACCATTTTCTTCTTGAAAACTTTAAAAATCTTGCTCACACAGGTCACAATGATTTTTTTTCTATGATTTTGAAAATTTTTTTTTTCCGGCGATTCTCTTCATGGTCGCGTTTTTTTTAAAAACGTATTTGTAGACCACAATCATTTCTATCGCCACAAAAAAACACAGATGCAACAACCCCAGGATCTCGGAAATATTGAATTTTGAAATTGTGGGTTAGGGTTGTCAATCAAACCTCTGTGCAACATATAATACTTACAGTTTGTTCGAAATAAGTAAGCCGACCGGAAGTTAGCCGTTCCGAATTACCACGGTGTTAAAATCGTTTAATTTATTGTTTTTATACATAAATATCGAAATGAGTAAACAAAATAATTTGAATTGTGAAACATATAGGAGTCTAATTATCTTTACACCGACTTTTTCTATTAAAATTTACGACTTCTAAACCACTTGCAGACAACTTCCGATCGGCTTACTTATTTCGAACAAACTGTACTAAATGTGATTAATTATTTTTAAGGTCAGGTATTAGCAATTGCCTGTTTAAATTGTCACGTGTACATGATAGTTTATAGTTTAAGTTTATATGAAAAAATATTGCAGAAAGTGAAAGTCAAAATAAAAAAACATTTACGATTGAATTTGATCACTATTTGTTTTAGATCTATCTTCAATGAAGGATATTGTGTGGGATAAAGAAGGGTTCGTCCTCGTTAGGCAAATGCTAAAACCTAACTCCTATACTATTTCAGTCAATTATATTAAAAACTATAGATACGTAACCTGTACTCTAAAATCAACTACAAGAAATTAAGGCAAATCCCCGGATCGCGTTTAGTTACGCACCAACCAGCGTTGCGACTCAGTGTGTTATTTTGCCTTAGTTGCGGACATGCTCGTTTTATGTGTTTTTTGGAAAGCTAACATTCTAACAAGACTATTAATAAAACTCCGCCCCGGCTCTGACTACGAGTTTAAGAGAAATAAATAAAATCGAGAAAAAATATTAAAAACCATAAAAACGCAATATCTTGTTTTTGGATTTGATTTTTTCACTAAATGTTTTTAGGTGTGATAGAAATTTATTATAAGAACCATTTTTTCTTGAAAACTGTAAAAATCTTGCTCACAGACGTGACAATTAATTTTTTCTATGATGTAGTAAATATTTTTTTACCAGTGATTCTCTTCATGGTCGCGTTTTTTTTAATACCTAAATGTTGATCACAATAATAACTATCGCCACAAAAAAAAAAAACAGATGCAACAAACCCAGGATTTCGGAAATATTTAATTTTAAAAGTGTGGGTTGTCAACCACACCTGTGTGCAACATACAATACTTACTTCATGCAAATATTACTTATTGTGATTCATTAGCAAGGTATTAGCAATGAAGTGAATGTTGGGTATGGCAGAAGAGACATGAAAGTGGAATAAATGCTGTGAAAATGCGTTCCTTGTGTAGTATGTGCGGTGTAACTATGAATGACAAACTAAGAAATAGTGTGATTAGAAAACGTTGCGGACTGAAATATGATATAGTGACACGTATTGAAAATGCTAAGATGGTTTGGCCATGTCGAGAGAATGAATTAAAGACGATTAACGAATGGAATTTACAAGGCGAATGTTAGTGGCAGCGTCGGGAGAGGTCGCCCTAGAAGGACGTTCTCCGATCTTATCGGCGAGGTTCTCCAAAAAGGTCAGGTGCGTAGTACTCGCAACCGCCGCTTGTGTATGAAAAGATGTATGAATATGGAAGAAGCGAAAGAAATATGCAAGTCGTAGCAAGTGGCAGTCCATAGTTTCTGCCTACCCCTGTGAGAAAAAGGCGTGAGTGTATGTATGAATGTATTAACAATTGCTGATTTAAATAGTGATGTGCATATGATACTTTACATAGTTTGTTTACCGCGCATTAGAATCATCGGATCCTTATTGACATTTAGTAAACGTCATAAACATCAAAAATCAAAGAGAATTGGCTCACATAACTGATTGAACTAATCAACTTAAATATTGACTACCTTCATACTTTGGGACAACCCTATTTCCATAGAAATTTTAAAAAAACTTAGAAACGCAATATCTCCAAGATCTCGCTAGATACATATTTAAAATTTTCTCAAGTTTAAGGTACTATACAACACTACATTATGCAAACAGAAAAAAACGCGACCCGTAAATAGCTAATTTTATATAAAAAAAAATTGTTTATTAACGAAATCATTATTTATTCTCGTTCCTTGGACGTTAGGGACTTGCAATTTTTACAGTGTATATATTTCAAACCAACAATTAACTTGTAATTTTCAAGAGACTGACATATGCTATATTCAAAAAATACAGGCGAAAATCTTTTTCAAGAAGGTCAGTGACCTTTCACTAAAATATTTGTATCTCCCAAATTAAGTGAATTAAAAATACAGGTATTTTTGAGAATGCTTTATTAAGGTTTTATCTATAAAAATAAAAAATAAAACTGACATGTCCGAAACTAAGGCAAAATAACACACTGTGCGCAGTAACGAAACGCTACTACTCGGACGTCGGTCTTCTGCGAGAGTGTGGTACTTCCCCGGTCGAGCCGGCCCATTCATGCTGCGAACAGCGTGGCCCTACCACAACAAGTTCAATTCCCAGGTCGAGCTAAGTGATATTGGGTTTCTCTATGAAATTCTCAGTAGCAATTTGGAGTTTGGATCTGCGCCCGGGTTAATGACAATAGGCTCGCCCCTATTTCATGGGATACCAGATGACAGGACCTAAGCATACCGACGAAATGTGGGTGTATATTATGAATTAGTACACCTCTTCCTATCGTTTTGGGAACAACAGGCATTATAGTATATTTTTGTAATTCATAAATAACTAAAACTATGGTCTATCCTAAACTTTATGTAATAAAAAGCTACCTTCGTGCACGTGTCATTTGTTTCGAAAAAACACGTTTCGCCCAGAAAAATACAATTTCGCAGAAATAGTAAAGTTATTTAACTTCATTAACTGTGTCGTGGCCGCGTGCCCTTTCACCATTTCTTAATTCACCAACAACTCAAAATGACCACTTAATTTAGCTAAAGACAAATGAAAGACCGATGTATTTTTAACTACAATATATTAAAACCTCGTTTCAATAGAAAAAAAAGAGCTATAAGTACATAATGGCGAGAGAAATTGATGGGTTGGAGGTACTCGTTACTAGTCATCGGCGCTAAAAATAGTGATCAATCATTGAGACAACAGAGGTGGCGACCTCGACTACGTACTCACATCTGTAAAAGAGCAGAAGATCCATTTAAAGCAGATCCTTGGACGTTAAATAATTATTTTTTAGTTTACGCAAACCTTAAAAATCGTGATCATAACAGATAGTAGAGTAATTTCAGAATTCTGCCAAAACTTTCAACTTACTATCTGCTGCGATAACGATTTTTAAGCCACAGTTTTAGTACTCACTTGTAAACATTACTGTTGACGTCGCTATTTCTACTGCTACAACCAAAAATATGTTACAGTCGTACATTTTGCGAAGAACTAAGAAAAAAATAATTTGGCGTTCAAGGAGAAACGTTTTTTTTATGTAGCCTCTTTCGTGTCCTACTGCTGGGGAAAGGCCTCCCCTAACTTCGTCCAGGATTGTCTATCCTGGGCTTCTTTATACAACGTTGGCAGAAACCGATCGAGATCATCCCGCCAACGTTTCCTCGGCCGACCTGGTCTACGAATGGTATTACGAGGTTTCCACTCGGTAGCTAGCCTCGCCCACCTGTCGGTTGCATGCGGCTGACGTGGCCAGCCCATCGCCACTTCAAGCTCGCAATTTGGACGCCCATATCCACTATGCGCGTTTTGGAACGGAGGGTGGTATTCCGAAAGTGATCTATCCTCTTGACCCCCAAAATACTGCGTTCCATTGCTCGTTGACAAACCTTAAGTTTGGTCTTCTGCTGTTCGGTCAGTGACCAAGTCTGGCAGCCGTAGGTGAGGGGAAACGATTCGCCTTAGATAATACTGGGCTCTCAAAATCCTACCATCTGCATCGGGAGTTTTAACAACGTGTTAACGCGATCACACGCTATAGGTTGTAGGACAGGGATGGCGCTATTTGATGACATGTGTAATCCGGCATCCTATCAATCGTAACGCAATCGCAATAACACAATAGAAATCTAATACTGACGCCAGCAGCTGCACGTAGCTAAACTAATGGCTTTTTTTTCGTATTGTTTTTTTGCGTTCATTGAACGCCCACTACTTAAATAGTTTAAGATAAATCTATGCAATAAAAGCATTTGTCGAAATTTGCCTTCTGTAGTTGTTATGCCGTGGTCTTGGGGCGGTGACAGTGTTCCAGTCGTCTGATTGACCAACACCACGTAGTTTTATGCGTAGATAATAATCGTGAGTGGATCACCACACAATATTTACGTACGATAAAGCTTTTTTCATTTACGCTAAAAGCCAAAGTGACGAAATGTTCAATATGTTGCAGTTGTTACGAGTTTATTTGTTTTAAAGATTCAATTGTCATTGTGTTATAAGTATTATTGTTTATTTTAATATTCTTGGCACAGAACCCTCAAGTTTATTTACCGTCAGAATAACAAATAACAACCGGGAAACTGGTGAAGAATTAAATTAATTTACATTGAAAACGAACAAAGAAACGTATTTATATGAATGTTATTACAAAAACTGATGGACCATAAGTAGCAACTTAGCAAGCAATTGGCTTCAGTGTAATGGTTCGTTTCCCATACAGATCAAGAATTTACATGTCCGTCTTTTTAGGTAGTCGTTCTGGGTGTGGCGTGGCATTCACGAAAGTTCAAAGTTGGTTGGGCAAAGGTTAGGTTCCATGTTTCAGCTACTACTAAGAATTTTATAGAAAAACCCAGTAACACCACTAGACCTGGGAATGGAACTTAAAACCTCGCGCTCAGCCACCGCACTTGTGTTGAGACCAATAGAAAATTGAGCAATCATTTTTCATTTGAAAAACCAACTGCCAACTGAAAAACAGTGCTGGGTTCAAATATGCCCAGCATGATGCTGAGCTGGCAACCCATTCGGGACAAGCAGGATTCGGATTCGGATTCGGATCACAATTCGGATGTGCTGAAGACATCAGCACATCTTAGTGATCTGTGTGTTGTACGGACCTTGCCTCTAAAAATGTTTTTCTTTCTTTCTTTTTCTTTCATGTCAACGTTCCATTATTGATTTTAAATAAAAAAAAACATGTTAACAATGCATTTGTAAAGACACCATCAATGCAGGGCGGTCGGGTGACGCCGGGTCAATCGATAGGCGCATTACGAGTAAGGGCAAGTAACATGAATGTCATAAAACTGTGGAAAAAACATAAAAATAATTTTAGATTTCATAAATTAAATAACATAACATATAATCACGCCTGTTTTTCCCGACGGGTTAGGCAAAAGTGTACTTACTGTATACCCACAGTTCGCCGGTATGTTTGAGGTCCCATGTAATGGAGGGCGAGTCTATTGCCATTAACCGTGTACATACCCAAACCCCGATATGCTACTGAGAATTTCATATTAAAACTCGACAACACTTTGCTCGACCTAGGAATCGAACCCAAGACTTTTGGCGTAGTAGTCGCGCCTGGGACCACTAGACTAATGAGGCAGAAAAAAATAAAATTATCACTTTTAACATTGTCAAGGGCCATCTGGCTGCCAAGCTGATCAAAACGTACCGTTAACTAATAATTATCACTTCATTATTAACGAGGACATACCCCATGACCGCACCCCGTCGCGAAGCTATGTACCGTGGGAACTCACACCATTACCTGCAAAGAAAATAAAAACATTAAAAATCCGCCGTGGGAAATACATGGTGTACGTAATGACCTAAACAGTGATGTCATTAAGGTGAAGGCGTCCCCTTGGCACGTCAAATTAAATTTTGAATTGGTTTTTAGCAAGTTGTAGACTAACTAATTTACATGCTAGGTTCATGGGGCAGTACTAAATGCGACAGTAATTACCTACCTTTATAATATTGACAGCTGAGTAAAGAACCTTTGCTTAAAGATCGTTATCGTAGCTATATAATATGGCCAAACATTGCCAACAGACAAAATTTTTTTTTGCTCCGGCCGACCTAACGCGAAAAATCGCCAATAAAGAAATTACTGCATGTGGAATGATCGATCAAGCGAATAGGGGTCATTTTGTTGCAAATTTGTTGCTCGAAGACGCTTAGAAAAAAAAATGTATTTTTTAAATTATGCCATAATAAATAATGTCCACGCAAGGTTAGCTCTCAAGTTTTCCGTGAAAAACCTGAATGAAAATTTATTGCTGCTTCTACTACATCTTGTCCGAGTACAGTGAGTCAGCAACAAAATAAAAACCGGAAGTCAAGAGAAGTAGGAGATCGGTTTGTCACAGGTGGACTGATGTGTTGGTCGTCCTATTGTCAAAATTATCAACAGCAACCCTACATTTTTTTTTTATATACTTTTAAGAAGGCTTACAGACTAATAACATAATATTAATTAATAACATGAATAGAAAATATTGCTAATGACAAGCCTCCACAGAGATAAAGTTCTGAACAAAGCAGAAAATAAGTGAATATAAAAATATGGTTTTAGTATATGTAGACAAAATATTTATCTCAAAAACTCAAACAATTAGTTGCGTTTGCATGATGTAGACCTTAATATTTAAACATAAAAAAAATAATTTAAGTATTAATTTTACTGAAAAATTTAAGTGCCGCCAGCAGATGTGCCTTGTACGAAAAATTAATTAGCTAAAAGCCGCCTCGTTGTGCTTGCATTGGTGCAGAATAAGTCAATATTCAGTTCTTGGGAAATTCTATTAAAACTATGCGCGCTTCTAAGAAAGAATGCATTACGCCTGTAATTTGTGGTTGTAAAGGGTACATCAAGAAGTGGTCGTTGTCGAAATCCGATTTGATTAGTACGGAATCCTAATTTTGAGACAAGTTCAGGATAGTCAATTGAAGCATTCGCAATGTTCAGCAATAAACAAATATCATTACTATGACGTCTACAGTCAAGTAGAAAAGTCTGAATGAGACTGAGTCTGAGTGAGACTGAGTGGGAATGAGTCTGAGTGGGTCTGAGTGAGACTGAGTCTGAGTGGGACTGAGTCTGAGTGAGACTGAGTCTGAGTGAGACTGAGTCTGAGTGAGACTGACTCTGAGTGAAAATGAGTCTAAGTGAGACTGAGTCTGAGTGAGACTGAGTCTGAAATGATGAAATGAAATGATATTTATTTCTGTAAATAGATCTTTTAAGACACTTTTACAAGTCGTTTTTTTTACATAATTTTTTTTAACTAGATGGCGTCGACGTTTCCTATCTGACGACCTCTGAGAAGAAACGTCGAAACAAACTCAGAGAATCATGGTCTCTTTTAAAGTCCATACAATAGTTATATTATATGCGAGTTCAATGTAGGGCAAAATCTGAACAGGCCTTTTGAAGAAAGAACCATACCAGCTTTGAGTTGAGAATGAGTGGGAGTGGGTCTGAGTGGGAATGAGTCTGAGTGAGACTGAGTCTGAGTGAGACTGAGTCTGAGTGAGACTGAGTCTGAGTGGGTCTGAGTGAGACTGAGTCTGAGTCTGACTGGTCTGAGTGAGACTGAGTCTGAGTGGGTCTGAGTGAGACTGAGTCTGAGTGAGACTGAGTCTGAGTGGGTCTGAGTGAGACTGAGTCTGAGTCTGACTGGTCTGAGTGAGACTGAGTCTGAGTGGGTCTGAGTGAGACTGAGTCTGAGAGGGCTGAGTCTGAGTGGGACTGAGTCTAAGTGAGACCGAGTCTGAATGAGACTGAGTCTGCGTGACACTGAGTCTGAGTGAGACTGATTCTAAGTGAGACTGGGTCTGAGTGAGACTGTGAGACTGAGTCTGAGTGGGACTGAGTCTGAGTGGGCTGAGTCTGAGTGGGACTGAGTCTAAGTGAGACTGAGTCTGAGTGAGACTGAGACTGAGTCTGAGAGAGACCGAGTCTGAATGAGACTGAGACTGCGTGACACTGAGTCTGAGCGGGGCTGACTCTGAGTGAGACTGAGTCTGAATGAGACTGTGAGACTGAGTGAGACTGAGTCTGAGTGGGACTGAGTCTGAGTGAGACCGAGTCTGAATGAGACTGAGTCTGCGTGACACTGAGTCTGAGTGAGACTGATTCTAAGTGAGACTGGGTCTGAGTGAGACTGTGAGACTGAGTCTGAGTGGGACTGAGTGTGTGAGACTGAGTCTGAGTGGGTCTGAGTCTGAGTGAGACTGGCTCTGAGTGAAAATGAGTCTGAGTGAGACTGAGTCTGAGTGAGACTGAGTCTGAGTGAGACTGAGTCTGAGTGAGACTGAGTCTGAGTGGGACTGAGTCTGAGTGGGAATGAGTCTGAGTGAGACTGAGTCTGAGTGGTAATGAGTCTGAGTGGATCTGAGTGAGACTGAGTCTGAGTCTGACTGGTCTGAGTGAGACTGAGTCTGAGTGGGTCTGAGTCTGAGTGAGACTGAGTCTGAGTGAGACTGAGTCTGAGTGGGACTGAGTCTGAGTGAGACTGAGTCTGAGTGAGACTGAGTCTGAGTGAGACCGAGTCTGAGTGAGACTGAGACTGCGTGACACTGAGTCTGAGTGAGACTGGTTCTAAGTGAGACTGAGTCTGAGTGGGACTGACTCTGAGTGAAACTCAGTCTGAGTGAGACTGAGACTGAGTCTGAGTGGGACTGAGTCTGAGTCTGACTGGTCTGAGTGAGACTGAGTCTGAGTGGGTCTGATTCTAAGTGAGACTGGGTCTGAGTGAGACTGAGTCTGAGTGGGTCTGATTCTAAGTGAGACTGGGTCTGAGTGAGACTGTGAGACTGAGTCTGAGTGGGACTGAGTCCGAGTGAGACTGAGTGTGTGAGACTGAGTCTGAGTGGGTCTGAGTCTGAGTGAGACTGACTCTGAGTGGGACTGAGTCTAAGTGAGATTGAGTCTGAGTGAGACTGAGACTGAGTCTGAGTGAGACTGAGTGTGTGAGACTGAGTCTGAGTGGGTCTGAGTCTGAGTGAGACTGACCCTGAGTGAGACTGAGTCTGAGTGGGTCCGAGTGAGACTGAGTCTGAGTGAGACTGAGTCTGAGTGGGTCTGAGTCTGAGTGAGACTGACTCTGAGTGGGACTGAGTCTAAGTGAGTCTGAGTCTGAGTGAGACTGAGACTGAGTCTGAGTGAGACTGAGTGTGTGAGACTGAGTCTGAGTGGGTCTGAGTCTGAGTGAGACTGAGTCTGAGCGAGACTGAGTCTGAGTGGGTCTGAGTGAGACTGAGTCTGAGTGAGACTGAGTCTGAGTGGGCTGAGTCTGAGTGGGACTGAGTCTAAGTGAGACTGAGTCTGAGTGAGACTGAGTGTGTGAGACTGAGTCTGAGTGGGTCTGAGTCTGAGTGAGACTGACTCTGAGTGAAAATGAGTAAGTGAGACTGAGTCTGAGTGGGACTGAGTCTGAGTGGGAATGAGTCTGAGTGGTAATGAGTCTGAGTGGGTCTGAGTGAGACTGAGTCTGAGTCTGACTGGTCTGAGTGAGACTGAGTCTGAGTGGGACTGAGTCTGAGTGAGACTGAGTCTGAGTGGGACTGAGTCTAAGTGAGACTGAGTCTGAGTGAGACAGAGACTGAGTCTGAGTGAGACTGAGTGTGTGAGACTGAGTCTGAGTGGGTCTGAGTCTGAGTGAGACTGACTCTGAGTGAAAATGAGTCTGAGTGGGAATGAGTCTGAGTGAGACTGAGTCTGAGTGGGTCTGAGTGAGACTGAGTCTGAGTCTGACTGGTCTGAGTGAGACTGAGTCTGAGTGGGTCTGAGTGAGACTGAGTCTGAGTGAGACTGAGTCTGAGTGAGACTGAGTCTGAGTGAGACTGAGTCTGAGTGGGCTGAGTCTGAGTGGGACTGAGTCTGAGTCTGACTGGTCTGAGTGAGACTGAGTCTGAGTGGGTCTGATTCTAAGTGAGACTGGGTCTAAGTGAGACTGTGAGACTGAGTCTGAGTGAAAATGAGTCTAAGTGAGACTGAGTCTGAGTGAGACTGAGTCTGAGTGGGACTGAGACTGAGTCTGAGTGGGAATGAGTCTGAAGGAGACTGAGTCTGCGTGACACTGAGTCTGAGTGAGACTGATTCTAAGTGAGACTGGGTCTGAGTGAGACTGTGAGACTGAGTCTGAGTGGGACTGAGTCTGAGTGGGTCTGAGCGAGACTGAGTCTGAGTGAGACTGAGTCTGAGTGGGACTGAGTCTGAATGAGACTGAGTCTGCGTGACACTGAGTCTGAGTGAGACTGATTCTAAGTGAGACTGGGTCTGAGTGAGACTGTGAGACTGAGTCTGAGTGGGACTGAGTCTGAGTGGGTCTGAGCGAGACTGAGTCTGAGTGGGTCTGAGTGAGACTGAGTCTGAGTGGGCTGAGTCTGAGTGGGACTGAGTCTAAGTGAGACTGAGTCTGAGTGAGACTGGGTCTAAGTGAGACTGTGAGACTGAGTCTGAGTGAAAATGAGTAAGTGAGACTGAGTCTGAGTGAGACTGAGTCTGAGTGGGACTGAGACTGAGTCTGAGTGGGAATGAGTCTGCGTGACACTGAGTCTGAGTGAGACTGATTCTAAGTGAGACTGGGTCTGAGTGAGACTGTGAGACTGAGTCTGAGTGGGACTGAGTCTGAGTGGGTCTGAGCGAGACTGAGTCTGAGTGGGTCTGAGTGAGACTGAGTCTGAGTGGGCTGAGTCTGAGTGGGACTGAGTCTAAGTGAGACTGAGTCTGAGTGAGACTGAGTCTGAGTGGGTCTGAGTGAGACCGAGTCTGAGTGAGACTGAGACTGCGTGACACTGAGTCTGAGTGGCGCTGACTCTGAGTGAGACTGAGTCTGAGTGAGACTGTGGGACTGAGTGAGACTGAGTCTGAGTGAGACTGAGTCTGAGTGGTAATGAGTCTGAGTGGGTCTGAGTGAGACTGAGTCTGAGTCTGACTGGTCTGAGTGAGACTGAGTCTGAGTGAGACTGAGTCTGAGTGAGACCGAGTCTGAGTGAGACTGAGTCTGCGTGACACTGAGTCTGAGTGACACTGGTTCTAAGTGAGGCTGAGTCTGAGTGGGACTGACTCTGAGTGAAACTCAGTCTGAGTGAGACTGAGTCTGAGTGAGACTGAGTCTGAGTGGGCTGTCTGAGTGGTACTGAGTCTGAGTCTGACTGGTCTGAGTGAGACTGAGTCTGAGTGGGTCTGATTCTAAGTGAGACTGGGTCTGAGTGAGACTGAGTCTGAGTGGGACTGAGTCCGAGTGAGACTGAGTGTGTGAGACTGAGTCTGAGTGGGTCTGAGTCTGAGTGAGACTGACTCTGAGTGAAAATGAGTCTGAGTGAGACTGAGTCTGAGTGAGACTGAGACTGAGTCTGAGTGGGCTGTCTGAGTGGTACTGAGTCTGAGTCTGACTGGTCTGAGTGAGACTGAGTCTGAGTGGGTCTGATTCTAAGTGAGACTGGGTCTGAGTGAGACTGAGTCTGAGTGGGACTGAGTCCGAGTGAGACTGAGTGTGTGAGACTGAGTCTGAGTGGGTCTGAGTCTGAGTGAGACTGACTCTGAGTGAAAATGAGTCTGAGTGAGACTGAGTCTGAGTGAGACTGAGTGTGTGAGACTGTGCGTGAGCCTGTGTGTGTGAGATTGAGTCTGAGTGAGAATGAGTCTGAGTGAGACTGTGAGACTGAGTCTGAGTGAGACCGAGTCTGAGTGAGACTAAGTCTGAGTGAGACTGAGTCTGAGTGAGACTGAGTCTGAGTGAGACTGATTCTGAGTGAGACTGTGTGTGAGACTGATTCTGAGTCTGAATGAGAATGAGACTGAGTGAGACTGTGAGACTGAGTCTGAGTGGGACTGAGTCTGAGTGGGACTGAGTCTGAGTGAGACTGAGTCGGAGTGGGTCTGAGCGAGACTGAGTCTGAGTGGGTCTGAGTGAGACTGAGTCTGAGTGGGCTGAGTCTGAGTGGGACTGAGTCTAAGTGAGACTGAGTCTGAGTGAGACTGAGTCTGAGTGGGTCTGAGTGAGATCGAGTCTGAGTGAGACTGAGACTGCGTGACACTGAGTCTGAGTGGGGCTGACTCTGAGTGAGACTGAGTCTGAGTGAGACTGTGAGACTGAGTCTGAGTGGGACTGAGTCCGAGTGAGACTGAGTGTGTGAGACTGAGTCTGAGTGGTTCTGAGTCTGAGTGAGACTGACTCTGAGTGAAAATGAGTCTGAGTGGGACTGTGTGTGAGACTGCGTGTGTGAGACTGTGCGTGAGCCTGTGTGTGAGACTGAGTCTGAGTGAGACTGTGAGACTGAGTCTGAGTGAGACCGAGTCTGAGTGAGACTAAGTCTGAGTTAGACTGAGTCTGAGTGAGACTGAGTCTGAGTGAGACTGATTCTGAGTGAGACTGAGTCTGAGTGAGACTGTGTGTGAGACTGATTCTGAGTCTGAATGAGAATGAGTCTGAGTGAGACTGTGAGACTGAGTCTGAATGAGAATGAGTCTGAGTGAGACTGTGAGACTGAGTCTGAGTGAGACTAAGTCTGAGTGAGACTGACTCTGAGTGAGACTAGTCTGATTGAGACTAGTCAACGAAGTTGAACATTTCATTTACTCGTTCGTTCGTTTGTCGAACACTTCAAAAATAAAGGCACAACACTTTTCATTTTTGTGAAGTTCACAACAATAAACATCTTGAAAGAAACAAAATTTTGATTTCGGAAATTTTTAAGAAAGTTATCAAGGATTCATTAATAGACTACCTAGGGACTTAAATATCGACTTGTTCTGCACTCGTGTGGCGACAGCAAGACGACTTTTGGCACAGTAATTTTTTCCACAATAACTAAATAAGACTGTATGCGCAGTAGCCGGCGCGTCAAGCTACCACAATGAGTTAAATTTCTTTGACAGATTTTCAACTTTAATACAAAAGCTATAAGGTTCGTTTTCAATTAGGAAATTTGAGAGATTTGGATGGCTTGACCTGCGGGCGACTTTACTTGTTTCCTTTATTTTTCTTATTTTTATCGACTAATTTTAAGCTATGAGAGGAGGCTTGTAATTAGCAATTTATTAATACCATGTTCATTATATCATATATTTATTAGTCTGTAAGCCTTCTGTAAAATAAATAAATAAATATTCGCTTGTTTCCACATCCAGCGATTTCCACGCTATCTTAATGAAAAGTTAGGGTTATTGCCGAATTCTCGCTATCGGTTGGAGCAAAAAAAATTTTTTTTAACAACTAATAATTACCAAAAAAAAGCTAAAAATTTTGTTTTTTTTTTATTTCGCTATTTTTTTGGCCTCGGTGTCATTATAGGTGTTGTTGGTATTATAGGTGTCGGTGTTATAATAGATGTCGGTCTTATGGACGTCGATTTTAAAGGAGTCTTTAGTGTGTATATATTATATAGGCGTCGGTGATATGGGCATCAATCTTATAAGCATCGGTTTTTTGGGATCTGTTTGATGGACGGCGGTTTGAGATGCTATCGACGTTGATTTTATAGGAGTTCATGTTTAGTATAGGCGGTGTTATTATGGAGTTCAACTTTGGGTGTAGGTCGTCGGTCTTATAGACGTCTGTGTTATAGGCGATTCTGATATAAAAGGCATCAATGTTATATTATAGGCGGCGGTGTTATGGACGTCGGTTTTAGTAATACTCTAATCAAAATAAGAAATAGTGGTACAAACATGTAATAACCTTGCCAATTAAGATTTATTCACAACATTAACAATTAGAAGTTCAAGAGTAAATCGTTTGTAATCAGACGAACATCTAATTCAATAAATTCGCCTGATGGCTCGAGTAATTCCATCAATCATTCCTGAAATAACTCGCATGATAAATGGGTGCGTGTAATTTTTATGAGCGTTTAATGATGTCAGATGATGTCAAGTGCGCGCCGCAGACTACAATATGTTTATAGGCGACATCTCGACAAGTGTGCAGCCCGCCGCGCCTCCCGCCTGATTGTGATAGGTCAAGGTTATGTTGTGTGGCCACGGAATAAGCAGCATCAAAAGCGTAGAAAAATAACACTGAATTATTATTTTAAAACATAATACTTGTAGTAGGTAGTAGGCAGGTAGTCTTTATTAATTCTTTGCATGTTTTTTCTTTGTACGGAAAATGCCTAAAAAATACAAAAAGATAGGTCGTCTTTACTTTGCAATGTACTCTTAGCATAGGCTGACTATGGATGATGGCAGTCGCTTTATACCAAATACAAAATTATAATAGTCAGCTGCAACCGTTAAGACCGTAAATGGTAACCAACTGTAAACTAATTCCAACATAATGTTAGAGACAGTTGCAACATCTGCTAGGTTCTCAATCGGCAGAGACTAGTCTCTCTCTAGAGATTCTACCATTCATACGTGGTAGCTATGTTACGTAGGCAGAGTCCACATTAAGTTTTTTTTTAATATGTATCTACGTCTCACTGCTAAGATAAAATTTTATTAAAGTACGTACAAATAAATAAATCTTGTAGTTCGCTATCAAACGCAGTAATAAATAGTAACACGTGTATACACTTGTATAAAATTCTACATATATAACTGTATGTGTTACCGGTAATTGCGTCATCGTATGAAGGCTAGGACTAAATAAAATGTGAACCTACATGCAATCTTATTTATAAAATTGGAACTCACATGGAATCCACATGATCTCACAGCTTTTACAGAAGGCAACCACAGTAACATTTGTAATTGGAATGCTTCTTTTTGATTAGGTACTTTGTGAAGCGTAAGCAGTTCTTTGCCTCACTCGTATAGGGGTCTTAAGCGCGACAACTAAGCTAGAGTCCTAGATCCCATTCACAGGTTAAGCAGTGTTATCGTGGTTTTCTATGAAATTCTTAGTAACAGCTTGGAGTCGGATTTTTACCCGGGCGATTGCAATAGGCTCGCCTGTTACAGTGGACCTAAACGAACCGGCGAACGTGTTACGAGTTAGGCACAGGTGTACATTGGTACACCTGTGCCTAACTCATCGGGGAATACGGGCTTGATAGAATGTTTTAACGAACAAACATCCCTAATGGCATAACATCCGATCCGCCGTGGCTATGGTCGTTAACACATAGAAGAAACAAAGAAATAACATTTATTTAAAACACCACAATATAACATCGAAAGGTACTAAAAAGAGGCTTAAAAACTGTCAACTCATTTACAGATGTAATCCCTACTAATCCCTACTTCCCTACTTAATATTATAAATGCGAATGTAACTCTGTCTGTCTGTCTGTTACGCTTACACGCCCAAACCACTCAACCGATTTTGTTAAAATTTGGTACTGGGATAGACTAAAGCTTGAGAAAGAACATAGGCTACCTTTTATTGCAAAAAATAGTTTTGAAGGGGTTGAAATAGGGGATGAAAGTCCGTTTGGATTTTGACGAAATTTGATACAAAAATAGACTAGACCTTGGGAAAGGATATAAGCTGCGTTTATATTTCGGTAAATAATAAAATTGGACAAACTTTGTGGTCTACCGGAGCAAAGAAGCGGACGGAAAGATATGTAAGGATAATTTGCAATTTCCCGCCAGAATTGGAAAAACTAAACAGTCAAAATCGTGTTGTCCACGCGGGCGAAGCTGCGGGCGGAAAGCTAGTTTACCTATAAGATTTAACTAATGCAAGACTTAAATTTAAAAAACTAGTAAACAATCTGCTTATTTCCACAGGTGCAACCCGCTCCGGGAGGCGCGCCTTGTCCGAAACCCATGGCCCGGCGCAGGCGCTGCTACAGAAACTGTTGATTCATAACAACAAATTATATCCATAAGAGGCTTGCACACTGGGTATAATGCAAGCTTATAAAGTAAACAGTAGAAAACTTTACGTTATAAAAAGTTTCACAAATCATGGCCTCTACACTTATCTACTTAACATGACCTACGCATTTTTCAGCATTTAATATAGTTCACGTGTTAAGTTGTACTGTAGTTATAGACCAAAGCCACTTAGTAATAAACGACTGCTTCTAAGAAAACGCCTTTCATTGCTGAGATGTGACCCGCATTGAAATCGATTGCATGAATTCTGAAGGTCAAAGAACTTTACAGTCAACAGACTAAATTTAAGGGCGCAGCGCTGTCATCCAAATTAAGTAATAAAATATTATTTTTTCATTACATTTTTGGAAGTGATATTGCTTAAGGACTGACCACACAGGTATTTTATACAATTTAAACAGCTGTTGGACTTTGATTTATTTCCGCAGCATGATCAACCTGCTACTGGTATTATTAACATCGTTGGTGTTAATGTAAGTGCAGTGATAGCCTAGTGATATGACCATTGGACTACCAAGTCAAAGGTCTCGAGTTCGAATCCAAGGTACCTCTGACTTTTCGAAGTTATGTGCGTATTAATAATTAATTATCACGCGCTTAAACGGTGAAGGAAAACATCGTGAGGAAACCTGCATGCCTGAGAGATTTTCTTGAGGGCGTGTGAAGTCTGCCAACCCGCAGTAGGCTAGCGTGGCGGACTATAGCCTAATCCCTCTCGTAATGAGAGGAGACCCGTGCCCAGCAGTGGGACAATGTAATGGGTTGATGATGATGGTGTTAATAAATAATATACATAAAACATTTAAAAAAGCTATTTGTTTTTGTGGTAATACGACGTGCTATAATCACCTTAAAACTCTGAAAAGCGTCTATATTTGATTAACTCTTAAAATGATATGCCAAATGTTTTTAAAACATCTGTTCCCAATAAATGTTATGGAAACCTAAGTAAACTCAATGCAATGCTATTTTACCAGTTTACAGTATGCGTGCGCGTGTCCCGCATACAGAGTACCTACACACACACATCCACAGGTTCAGAGTGTCATCGAGCAGTAACAACAACACGTCGCCTGCGCACAACTCACAACAACGCAGAGTGTTTGCTGTTTGACCGGCAATGTTTATAAACAATGGCGTGCAACGGAAAGTAACCCAACACTCACTAACTATCTCACCCGGATTTGTTCCTAGAAAGCGTGTAGTATAATGAGTTGGACTGCTGTATAATATGATGTGCTGTTAAGTAATAAGTTGTTCGTGGAAGGCAAACTGAGCGGCCGTTGTATTAGCAACCAACGGACAAAAAGCTACAATAGTGCAGCGGCTAAGCATTTAAACACTAAACATTGTGTTTTTCAAATAAAGTAGGAGGACCTCTAACCTTCAAGAATCGCAAATGCGCATGATGAATGAATGTAATTATCTAAATGATTGAATGGAAAAATCTCTGTGATGGCGCTTTTAGTACCTATGGTTAAACAATTAGCTTCTTAATTGGAGGGTACAATTAAATTATGACAATTATCATGCGAACCCAGCTGCCAGTACTTGGTACAATCACAGCGACTTCCTCTTATAACATTGAGTCATTGGGACTGACAAGAGCTCCCCTGGTGAGTCAGCTCTCCAAAAGGTGATATCAGTATCGGTAGACCATTTTTTGTTTTATTGAAGGAATTAGCTGTTCTGAAACTGTGCAATGGTTTGGCTGACACTATGTCTGATCATGATGTCACTGTTTGGCAATTTTAATAGAAAGTTGACGAAACTATCAAAGAACTCGACAATTTTGACGACGCCTAAAATGCCTTAACTACCTCTACCAACTGTATAATACTAGCAACTAAGGCCAAGCAAAGTGTTTCTAGTTGAGCTTAGCGTAGACTTGTATTATTGTCAGTCTTAGACCTGCCTAGTGTCTTGGCTTTGTCAACTATTACAGATAATCCATGGCCTGGCCTAGTCCTACAGTAAAGTCTAAGTCCAACCGATGTTATTGTCAGGCCCCTAGGCCTGACTGGTATTAATTGAGGCCGAAGCTTGGTCGGTGTTACAGTGAGGCATAGCTTAGAGTAATTGTGAGTCCCAGGCAATGAGGTAATGGCCTGGCCAGTGTTGATATGATGTCATGGCCTAGCCAACCGTCACTGGGCCTGGTCAAGACACATTGTGAGGCCTTCGCCTGGCTAAGTAGATTGTGAGGTGTAGGTCTAATCGGTGTTATTGTGTGGTTTTATTTATGTAGCATCTTTTGTGTTCCATTGCTGGGAAAATTTACTATCTTCATTACGAGGCTTTTAGTCAAGTAATAATGATTGTGAGGCCACGGCCTGGTCAAAATAAACATAGGATGCATGCAGTCCACGGCTGCCACCGCGTGCTGTATATACTAACAGTATACTACTAAGAACAAACTATTCATTTGAATGGACACATTATATGATCAATTTACAATCTGCATACCTATCTCCATGGAATGTGTACAATTTTAAGAGTCGTTAACTTGTCAAGCGGCATATTGTAGACACAATGCAAAATCTATTGTTATGTCCTCATGAGGAAACTGTATGCATTGACGGGTTAATATCAGGCGCAGCACCTATGTTATTATATTGTCATAAAAGTGTATAATACTTACAACTTCCGGTCATCATGGGGCATTATAATGAAATTACTGGGCACTCAACATTAAATAGGTAGTATGTGCATGTATTATTATTTTAAAAGCCACATTTTAGATAACACATGATGATATAATGAGGATATAAATTACCTACGTTTAAATTATTTTATAATAAACTTTGTATAAGATCACACTTTGTGTTTTTAATTCATGCACTGATTAATAAATTTCAAAGAATATTTTAATTCTTCACAGAAATATAGTACTTAGTAACAATAGTTGTTTATGTTATTCATGAATCGGTACTATATTATTTTTTAGTAATAGTAACTCCTGACATCTTAGGAAAATTGCCGATAACGACAGATAATCATGATCATTGTTAAAGTCCAGAGTCAGACACCGTAAAGAAAAAAAAAGGTTTTATTGCCAAAAACAGCGACAAACTGACAATAGACGATTTACCTAATATGGAAAAAGAAGAAGCTTACTACCGAGCATCAAAATGAGTATTAAAAATGAGTGTCTCCTTCATGGACATCTACACAATTAGGTAGATACATACTGCTAGCATGTTATTAATTGAGAATGGTTTAATGAAAGTTGCTCAAATGATATCTTTATAACGGCATTTCAGACATAGCCCAACACTGAGCTATATGACTGACCTACAGAAAGTTCTTGTTCACTTTTATATAATTACCCCTATAACAGCGTTGCCGGCGGCTTTTCCCGCATATAGTCCTGATTATCCCGCCGTATATAAATAGCCAATATTAATCGGTTATAATAAAGCTTTTCTTATATGGTGATACAATTACTGGGTTGTGATTTGTGAAGAATGCTTCTTTCTTGCCCAAGGCGAGTGCCTCATATTTATAACAATAAATTATTGTTAATTTTAATAATTTATTTTTTTAATTGTTAGAGCTACACTCGTTAAAATTTGCGTAATCTCAAGAAGCCTCGCCTTCCGCTATTGAGTAACTATAATGTTTGCGAAATAGCACATACAGTTAGCAACTTGTTAAAAAATAATTGTAGGAGCGAGGTCGCCTGTCACAGGGGGCTGATGATGTCAGTTTGCCGCTTCTAAGTTTTAAGCCAAGCAATAATATAATTGTCAGATAATAAAGTATATCTATAAATATATGTATCCCGGTTTTATTTTTACTGTTTGATATTTTGTAGTATTTTTCCGTACACAAAAAGAAACATACTGTTAGTGGTTGTGGCTAATCGTTCAGCCTTGGTCGCCCAATTCATTTTTGTTATAGTTTTTCGTAAATAGTCCGTCTATACAACACTTTCTAGGTAGGTACATTTTTTTATGGGATAAATCGGCAAACGAGCAGGCGAGGCACCTGATGGTATGTAGTCATCGCCACCCAAGGACATCTGCAATACCAAAGGAGTTGAAGAGCCTATATGGAAAAGGAAGAGGCCCTTGGGAGAGGAAAGCAGGACGAAGAAATTATTGATCCTCTGGCGCTCCACTCAATTTTACTCGTATTCGGTAGATGCAAATTCAATATCCCTACATTGTTGCAGCAAGCGATTGTCCGCAAGTATTGTAATGTACCCCTGAGTACAAGCATCAAGTTAAGTGCATTCAATTGTGGTGTCAATTGGTTATGCAGACAAATTACAGGAAACATTAGCGTGGGTGTACGTCAATACTTATAGGTGTCGTTTGCTAATAGTACTTCTTTCAAGCTAAGATATTATAATAATAACTTAAAACGCAGAGATTATTATAGTGAGGTATACTTAGGTACTATTTCTATATGCATCTAAAATCTCGCGAGCTTTGGAGAGGTCAGTAAGGCCATCGATTCTAATTGTTTTTTAACGATGTTGAAGGTTGGTAAAGGTGTCGGAGTATGTGTTAACTAATGATAGAGTTCCGGATATCAGGTGTAAACTGAGAGACTTTATACACATGAGAACCAACTAAAAAACAAATAGATAACAAAGATTTTTGCAAAGCAAAAGGCGTATTTCAGGATACTAAAATAATGCTTTCAATTCATGCAGACTTCACCTACAAAAACCAAAAATGTTGACATTCCTGCATGTTATAATGTTCTTAATTCATGTCAAAATTAATATTATTTTCTATAGTTATGTATTTTTTTAAAAGAAAAATTATAAAATTAATAACTTTCTATAAACTTCGCTAAGTTCACTTCTGAGAGAGGCACGTTCACTCACAGACTTGGTATCTATAGGCGCAACGTAATCTCCTGTGACCCGACACGACCTTCGGAAGGCGACTTTTATAATTGTTGGATGTCAGAGATAAGATCCTTTAATTAATTCGTATTGCTTTATAAATATCGTTTATAACTTGGAACAGAAGTTACACATTGTTTCTTAAGGCGTTTACAAATACATATACACACGGCTCTCCGTGTGTGAATATCTATGTGGTTCGTTTTAATGATAAGGTAAACAAGGATTTTTTCAATCTCCACAGATTATACTACACTCGACTCTTCATTATCGCCATATCCATGTGAAACTGTAAATTAAGATTTGAAAAGCTTCGTTATTCCCGGTACTGAAAATATCAGTCTTGCTTCGTTGCCCGAATAATCTTCGAAACAAGTTTTTTTTAAGATCGGGAGACACGGGATAAAAAGCTCTAATGAGAGCAAAAGCTCGAAACCTATAAGTATATACCTCTTTGAGTTGCATGTTCCATCTAACCCTGTTTGTTCTTTTTATCAGACAATACTGGATTGTAACATTTATGTATTTATTCCACACACTATCTTTACAGGATAACCCCAATACAATAGTGGTTTGCAAACCTACACATTATAATAATGAAAAACAAAACCCGACAGGAAAAGGCAAATTATATTTTCAATTTTATTCTGCAATACTCCGATTTACATAAATACCGGTTGTACAGATAAAATCAATCGTTATATCTGAATTAATAATTTCAGCTATCACCATTTATGCCATCTCCGAGCGGATGAGTACTTACTGAAAATGTTCGCTCCAAATGATATAATTTCGCGGTTGGATGCTGCGACTGCGCATAAATAACATTCATTGGTTGATAAAATCTGAATGATACGACCTTCTGCTCCACAATAGTATGCGGATATAGGCTACATTACACTAAGCGATGTTTTAACTGATCAAAAAATATATAGCTAAGTACTTACTAACACTAGAATTTTCTTCCAGCCGATAACGTACAGTACAGTACTAGAATTCAATGATCAATTAAGCTTAATTTCAAAACAATCTATATAATAAATCGTTTAGTGCCCGGCTCAGCGATTTGCGACTTTGAATGTCGGAGTGTTATACATTATGGAATGTCTTACTACCACACACTGTGGAAATCAATTTAACCAACCAACCAATCCATACTTCATAATATTACAAATACTCTCCATCTGCTAGTTCTTATGTTTTCAGTTTTGTCTCAAAAAGTCCTTTGGGACTTGGGAGTGACACCGATGCAAACAACCTAGTTCCTCATATTGTTTTATTACTCCTTGTTACGGATGAATTTAAGTCCTGTATTGTCTTTCTTATTGCACTAAGCTTATATCTGTCATGACACCCAATACATTAGTACATCGGCATCGCTACCAAGTTTCAAGCAGTTTCATCACACCACTGGTTAGTACGTATTGTCTCGGTTTAAATTGGAGATTACCGCTAATTATAATTTGACCGCATTACCTAACGTTCATATTTACACAAGGTTGAGACGAATTTCGTGTGCCAGTCACGCATGTACCTACCTACATCAAAACTAGCAAGTAATGCATTTGTTTCCAGAATTTAAATCAATTTTTGTGTTTTGAGCGCGAGTTTCGAAGGAAAGGACGGCTTACGGTGAAGATCAATTAGTATCGAAAGGGATGCATTAGTCAATCATGCAAATGCATCAGCGCCCACTTATAACTTTTCGTGTTTATTGGGTGCAAATTATCAGTAAGACAGTATTAAAATCATGCAAATGGCATCAGCGGTCTCTTATAACTTTTCGTGATTCTATATTGGATGCAAACTTCATTAGAACATTATTACGATTGATATAACAAATTTGTCTTTAATTCGATACATGGTTACCAATGTATCAACATGCTGACTCTGATACAATTCCTTACACTCCTACAGTAACCTGCCGAATCATACTCACATGCATACATAGTCCCGACGGAACCAATAACCCAAAAACATAGCTTGTTCATTCTTCAGAAAGAGGACCTTCGATAGAGGATAGATTCAGACAAACAATAGTAGATATACATTAAAAGGCCAAAGGAGCCAGTTTTGAGTGGAAAACTGATAAGGATTGGCTACGAATTACTACATAGCAACATGTTTGGGCCTTTTAGCCCTCTGATGAAATTCCATAATTGGATTCAGGAATATTTCGCTTTATTAACAACGTAGCTTGAAAGGTTATCAGGCTATCAGGCGTGGCTACTCGTCGTCTCTTGGGTAACCCTGGAAATAAATCTACAATCTACTATTAGCAGCTGACCTGACGACGATGTCTTTTCAATAAATCAATTATAGCACTAACTGTTTTTCGTTTTATTTTAAACAGTTCCAGACTATACTGTGGTGGTAACTGATAAGGTAATCGTTATTGTTTTATTACCTTACAACTATAATTACAGGGTATTTTGAACGCAATGCGATAGTGTAGTACACCATGGTATAATAATTTGAATTGTTGATTTTGCGGCTATATTACTCCGATCTGTGATCGATTTATGAATTTACCGCTAACAACCGCTACTGGATTTGCTTAGGGTTGAGGGTGAGATTTGCTTAGGTTCTTTATTGTAGGTACTGTGAACTCCAAGACCATCAAATAATTTCTGTAGGTAGCCCCGAGCTTCATTGCTTCGGGGTTTTTAGGTTGGAAAGCTAGTTGCCTGTTGGAAATAATAGGAAGATAGGAATAATTCTGATCAATAATTACATTTTCTTACGTTAGAATCACGCTGGAAATCTGAAACTCTTGTTTATAGGAACAGTTTGGTACACCATAACCATCATCCTCTTAGACGTTTCGCATCTACGTCTGGGTCTAGTCGGTTGTGGTTGAAAATATCAATGTTAAACAGGAATCGTGGGACATCCATCATACATTCATAACCCAGTTTCCGGCCATTATCGTCAGGATACAAGTTGGTACATTCTCTAACGTATGAAATAGATTCCGAATTCCGAACCTGCGTCTGGAATACGCGTTGCATTAAAATAGCACAATAAACGTGTCGAAACTGTAAATCTTGCCGATATTAAATTTCCATTAAGTTTGTGTAACATGAATGCGATTGTTATCGAAACTCTACGGCATTAAGATTTGCTCAGAGGCCGTCCTTGAACGACTAAAACAACGAAATGTTGCTAAGTAGGTTATTATAGTTTTTGTTTGACACATTTTGGTTTCTATAAATACCATTTAGCATATCTATAACGGGAGAACAGATGCGAAAACAATACTACAACATTGATTTACAGATAACGCGCTGATAATTTAAACCAGCGCTGGGACGGGTTTTAGGTTTCCCACGGTATTCTAGAATGGCCAGAAATTTGTTAAGGAGTTCAGAGACTGAATGCCGATACTAACACTAGTTGAGAAAGGGCTTGGGGCTAGAAGGGTGCTGAAGTGTCAGTTAGGGGGTTACCTTATAAAAGATGTAGGTCAAGCTGTAGAACCTCTTTACTACCTATAAGATAAAGGTAATTTGTTGTCACATTTCCTGAGTGACTGAATAGAGCGCGCGTAGAGTGCGGGAACTAGTAAAAAGATTTGCGATTTCTTTTTTGTTTACATTCCTACGAACCCACCTCGCCGGACCAGTTCCGAGAGCGAAGTTATGTTCCGACATGGGGACGCGACGGAAACAGAGCGTCGCGCGTCACGGTCGCGTTGTCGCAAGGCCGTGTCGTCGCGTCGCCGGCCCGTGTCGCGTACGGCGTACGTACGACAGACGCCCATTGACCTCACGTTACGAGCATTTTGCGATGTCTCCCGACGACGTAACCCGGTTAACAATGTTGTTGTTTTATGGCAAATGCGCTGTATTGTGGAACACAGATAATGAAGATCTGTTGGAAATACATAATTATGATGCCTGCCTTCAAGGCAGGCATCGGCTTTTAAAAATCCGTAAGCTTGTTAAGTAGTAAAATTTGAAGAAATTTGCCAGATGTCATGCTTGCCGGCCCCAGAAGCGGGCACATCTACAGCTTGCTCTGTCAAGAGGTTTAAAGTTCAAATCCTACTTTATTGGTAATTTAATAACAAGCATTTCATTCGGTAGATACGCACGGCTACACACAAGAAAGTTTACGCTGTCCCCTTATTTTATGGGAAGCTGTATATTTAAGCATTATATAATGCGAGATCAGCCTTAAGTGGATTTGTAGAGGTTGACCTGTAGCCTGTAGTAGCTAGCTGTTTCACGGGGTATTACTCTCGTTGTTTCTCTTATTCCGGCTTAGCAGACGCCTACTTCGCGTACTATAGGGAAGCTAGCCAGATCAGTTAGGTTTCTGGAACTAGCTATTCAGGGGGGTTTTAAAGATCTACTTGACAAGTCAATCGTTTCTTCTTCCTAGAATACTGGCCTTCATTGCTCGTGATCTGTAGCTCTAAAGAAAGCGCGACAATTAAAGGACATGAATTCAAAAGTATCGGTCAAAAACCACTCGATATATTTATAAATGTCATTGTTATATTTAGTTTGTATTCACTCAGCGCACGTTACTGTATTTATAAGGTCAAAAACAATCGATTTGTAGCCAAAAGCGAACCGAAATAGATGCGTGAGCGTGATCGTTAATGTTTCATAGTCGTAATGGGCGCGATGCCTTTAGCACCGCTATTATATAGAAAAGTTGATAATTTACTAATCTGTTCAATTATAATGTCTTTATGTACTTACGTAATCGCTTAATGGTAGGACGCTCGCTTTACCGTTCACACGTGAGCCTGGACTATTCATCTACTGTTTCCCTTTAAACATAATCGGAATAGTAATTGGATAGGTATTAAGTATATCACTTCCGATAGACATCGCAAGACACAATACGACAATCGGATTTGTATCTGGGAAATCCAATTGCTCTCAGTAGAAACTCAGAATTTGGATTTCAGCCAGCCATTCAGTTTGAATGTTTTAAATACCTGGGACATATAGTAACCTCAACGTTGACGAGGATATCGGACGAGGAGAGCAGGCTGCGCAGGGCTCTAGCGATGAGAAACAATATGTTCACGATGTACGAGAGAAGTGAAGGTTACACTTTTTAAGGCAATTTCCAATCCTTCTACTCGAGTGGCCTGTAGGTAAGATATACGCAGCGAACCTATGGAACCTTGCGGATCCAATATAACAATGCATTTAGGATGTTATTGCGCTTGCCCTGACGTTGCACAGTAAGGTATGTTGAATATAAAATTATTTTTAAAACTAAAACATTAACAATTAGTAAGAACTTGAAAATAAAGTAATAGGATATGGATTGTGTTATTTATTTGAAATAGATGTCAAAGCCATCACAAATAAAGAAAAATAACATTGTTTTATTTCCTTAATTTTTATCAGTATCCTATTGATAAAAATTGGCGGTTCATTAAAATTATCGTAAAATGAATAAATTATAAAAAACCTTTTCGTTCATGATTTTTAATTTAAATTATTTTCGAAACTGCCTATTGAACAATACCGAGCAGCTTATGGAATTCTGAATCATCGAGAACACATTTATGTACGCTATGGAAAATCTTACTATTTACTATCCATTTTTTTCCCGATTTTAAGTAAAACAAAAAATCTTTATGTAAAAAAAACGTACTGATATATTTTGCCTCTTGGACGCAATACGAGACTAATCAACTATGATGTCTTCTCAAATGGTAAAACATATCTATAAAATATAGTCGTGTATTCATTGATTTATGGTTTCTTTCTTTTAGCTTTAGATTTTTCTCTCCAAGATAAAACACTGTAGAGAAAATACACATTTATCGATTCTCGATAGCCATTCTAAAGCAAAACGGGTTTTATTCCTATTTTTATGGAAGTACCTAGATGCAACAATAAACAGAATAGTGGCTTTACAAAACATAAACACGAGATAGTTTGAGCGTCCGTTGCGTAAGCACGGCGTGTTTCCGAGCGGCGCGTACCGCGCTGACCGTGACCGAGCGGCGAAAGTACGCGATCGGCGCGCGCGCAACACAACAAAGAAGTCCCACACACGAAGCTGAACCCATAAAAACATTGAAATATTTGTAGAATTTCCTCATGGTAAGAAGTGGTGATTATCCTGGTCTGGTAATGGTTTTTGGAAAACATTTTGTCAGATCGCAGAGACCATTAAGATTTTGAGGAATTAATTAGGCCGGCAACGCTGAACCAGTGAGCAACGACTGCCACTACTTATTAGGACAAACCACCATGGTTTCATTTTGCTCCAAATATGAACAAACCAGTTACCGTCGTATGACGTGTTATCCGGTCCCTAGAAATGGTACTGCTGGTGTCAACGTAAACTAGTGTGTTGGAGTAATGTGAGTGAATGTTCAGCGGAGCGTGCGCAGGGTCGGCTCCCTTGACCGCGATATCATCTCACCGACTCACCATGCTGTCACACAAGATTTAAAAAAAAAAGAAAAAAAGTATTTACTGCCTCCTCCAACTTGGAATACAAAACGTAATGAAGAAATCTTGCTTTTTGTAATTATATAGACTAAAAACGAGAGACAAACGGACTGTGTTTCATTAAAAGTTGTTCAAAATGAAATTAAATATTTTGAGCTGTCCTCGAGAAACGACGAATATATGAATAGTGGACACTGTCTCGTTTATTTGTTAACAATGTTTCATATGCAATATTGCTTACGTTTCACAACCAACAGGTGATCATCATAAAAAAAATTTAGACCCATTTTTTTCAGATTGTCGGATAGTTTACTTCTATTAGACTGACGTGTGACGTGATCTACTCGGATTACTGTCACTGACTTCGGCGGTGTTGTCGTCTTGTGGACAGGTTGTCACGGCTCCTCGACCTCGAGCATTATCTGCAGCTCAATACTGATCGTCTAAATCTTTGTGAGGATTATATCGTCCCCCGCTTGTTTGCGAGCCGTCACTTCATCCTGACGAGTCCATCTTGGTGACATAAGTAACAAATCTTGGACGTCATTATATTGAAATCATTGTTCAAACAGAAACCTTAGTGGGAATGTGCTCAAGGAACTATTAACGCATTAAAAAAAAAATTCTATAGTTGTAATTCTCCTAAAACTTGAGTCCTTTAATTATTGCGATGACATAGGAAAGTTACAATTGAATTATAAACTTCATGTTCTACACACGACGAATTAATATTAATTAAACTTAAGCATCATATTTCATTGTCGATGCAAATCTATAAAAATCCAGCTTGACATTAATCACGAAAAATATCTCATAATTTAGGTTTATTTATTTATTTATTTATTTATTTATTTACACAGCATGGAAGACTTACAGCATATTAGGACACTTTACATTCTTGAACAGTAATCTGACAGCTAATAACAAGTCTTCGCTTATAGAACCAGAACATTAAAAAGAACAATGAACTTTTGCTTACTATGAAAACGAAAGTAAACTTTAGACTAAGTACACTACACTCTTACGTTACGTACAAATACTACTTTACACTATGGTATTTGAAAAAATCAAGACTTAGGCACCTCCTAGCCGCAACTATACTGGTGTTAAAAACATCGAAATCGCACTGTTTACACAAGTTGTTGAAATTTCTGCTCGCCCGCACAATATAAGAGTTTTTCCTATAATTTGAGGAAGCAAACGGTACGCAAATAGGTGGATTAAGTCGGGTCCTTGAAGGTATATTAAAACTGAATTTAGATACAAGGTCCGGGCAGTCGATGTCATTTTTGAAGATCTTAAGCAGAAAGACGCAGTCTGAAATCTCACGACGAGTTGCCAGAGGTAACAAGTGATACTTTTTACAAAGTTGGAGGTATTGTTCGGAATTATATGGAGTTTTCTGATGGAAACACAAAAATTTAATAAACCTTTTTTGAATATTTTCAATTCGTTCGATATATTTTTGATAACAAGGATTCCAAATTTCTGATGCGTATTCTAGCTGACTTCTAACAAAGGTACAGTAAAGAATTTTTAAAGTTTTGACATTTTTAAAAGATTTAGAGAGCCGGGTAATAAATCCTAATGCTTTGGTCGCTTTAGATATGATTGTGTCCACGTGAGTTTCAAACAAAAGTTTACAGTCATGGTGTACACCCAAATCGCGGATAGAACTAACTCTAGGTAAAGGTAGACCACCGAAATTATAGCTCGTTACAATTACCGAACGCTTGCGTGAATACGTCACCACCGAACATTTAGCTGGATTAAGGTCCAACTTACTTCTCCGACAGTATTCCTCTAAACGCCCTAGGTCTGCCTGTAGTTGACGCATATCATGGGTAGATGTTATTGTTGCATAAATTTTCATATCATCAGCAAAACATAGAAGTTTAGATGATACCAGACATGAGTCAATGTCATTAATATATGCAACAAACAGTAATGGCCCAATCAAGGAGCCCTGAGGGCATCCGCTAGGGACAGGAACCCAGCTTGAAATATAATTGTTTAGTACTACGGCCTGGGACCTGTTTTCTAAGTACGAGGAAAACCACCTAAGTAAGTCACCGCGAATACCCATGGCATTTAATCTTAAAAGTAAAATGTTATGATCTATCCTGTCAAAAGCCTTACTATAGTCTGTATAGACTACATCAACTTGCTCACCCCTATCCATAGCCTCTGTAATGTAGTCGTTCAGTAAGACAAGGTTTGTGACAGTGGATTTACCTTTCAGGAAACCATGCTGAAATGGACTGAATGAGTTCCTAAGAGCAGAATACACTTGATTATAGACAACCCTTTCGAAGATTTTAGCTAAAAGACATAATTTAGATATTGGCCTATAATTCGTAATTTCAGTTTTGGCCCCTTTTTTATGGATAGGCGATATAAAAGCTGACTTCCATAGTTTAGGAACTACACAGGAATATAATGACTTTTTAAACAATAAAGACACGGGATAAGCAAGTGAAGAAGCACATCTTTTTAGTAAGTGAGGCGATATATTATCCGGGCCTGCTGCTTTTGTTGTGTCTAATCCAAGGAGCAAATTACGTACGGTCTCGCTGTTTATTGTTACGTTAGAAATATCAGAGATTACAGGTACTATAGGAGGAGAGGGAGAATTAGTGACAGATGTGTTATTCGCAGGATCAAGAAAATTAGACAAAAAATATGCAGAGAATGCTTCACATATTGACTCACCCGTTATCAGTGTTTGATTTTTATAGGATAAGGTGCCAGGGATCGCATTCGTATTATGTCTCTTTTTAACAAATGTCCAAAAATATTTTGGATTCGTTTTAATTGAGTCCTCAGTTATTTTTAAGTAGGACTCATAACACTCAGACTCTAAAGATTTGACCCTTTCACGTAGAAGTTTGAATGTTAATTCATCCGATTTATTACCGTAAATTTTAAACTTTTTGAAATATTTGTATTTTTCTTTAATACATCTAATAAGTGATGAGCTATACCAAACCGGGTAAGACTTATTTTGGGATTTCTTTTGCGGTATGTTTTTTACTTGTAGGTCAGACAATAAACGATTAAAAAAGTTCACACACTCATCAATTGTACGACTTGAAAACTCATTTTCCCAATCCATCAGCCGAATACTTTTGTTGATTGAGTCATAATCACCTTTATCAAACAGGTATCGCGTACGTGGTGCGCACTCTAACACAGTTTTTTCAAAAAAATCAACATTAACTAATAGCGCCGGATGGTAGGTGTCAATAGGCACTAACGGGTCAGAGCATTCAGAAACAGTAACTATATTATTAGAAAGTACTAAATCTAAAATTTTCCCGTGCCCGTTAATAACGTGATTATATTGATGTAAGGCACTTAATTCATCGGTAAACGAATATTCATCGTGACTATTAATGTTTGATGGGACTAAAAAAATATTGTCGGCGGGTAGTAGTTTTTATGGTAAGTCTCATTTATTTTAAGGGTAAAGTTAGTGGCAATAATTTCTACGTTCACAATAATAGTAAAATAGTGCTACCACAAAGTTCTTACAGTAACCGAAATAAAACTAAACTAGTTCGCGACTTCGCGAGAAGTGGGACAAATCTACATACATACATATGTCACAGTTATTTCTGCACAGTTTTCAGGCGCATGATCGTATAATTTAAGTAATGTCGGGGTGCGGCTGTCGTTTCGCGGACACCCTACATTAATTTGATCGGGAATTAGCACAGACCACATAACAACACGACTTGCCAACATCAGCAACTTTGTGATCGTACATTAAGAAGATTAAATCATTTCCTGATAGAAGGTTGTTTCCAACAGAGCTTAATAACTCAATTTGAGTAGGTATAGCTAGTGGCTTATCTATATAGACATCAAAATCCACCTGCATGAATTTCACGAAGTATGCTAGACATACTACTACATTATGCAACAAGAATAGATATTCTTATAAGCGACATGTCGAAAATAGCACCAGAAACTGACAAGCTGTGCAGGGACAGTTTTCCCTATTGTGGTTATGAGAATGAATGAAGAGCATGTCACTAGGAAGGTTTTGAACGCGAATGTGGATGTAACTGTGAGAGATGATTTGGTTGCTAAAGAAGTGAAAAAAAGGACGGTTTTTAGGGAGAAAACGATTTAAGTACTTAATGCATATTAAAAAATATAATTACTTACGTAAATGTCTTAAATTGTCCTATGGTCATGCATGTATGATATAAAGCTTTATGTTGACATACCTGTAACAAACAAATATAATTGATTAGATACCCCTTCTTCTATTACCATATCTCTCTCCAAAGGGATATGATGATAATAATATACTTTGTAAGATTTATTCACCAATGCCCGAGTTGCGTTACAAGCTTCCAGATCTAGTGATCACAAGTCTAACATTATTCGTTTAGTCTAGTTAGTTCTTCGTTTCTTCTTCTAAATATTTAATTTCTTTGTAACTATAAGACAGACAAGTTTGACATAAATCAATATCTCTGTTATAAATCAAAACACCTTCTAGTCTGAACTGTTATTGTTATTAAAGCTGGTCGCGTTTTCGGCTCGGTGGCGGGCAACGCGGGGCATACACGTGGGTTACGTAATACCATACATCATATAATTATATTAATATTTATATTAGTCGTAGTATGTAAATGTGAGCACGCGACGCGGGTCACTGCGCTCTGGCAGGACGATTGAATGGTTGGAACGGTAAACTAGACAATGAGATAACAGCAACTATTTTTTTAATTACATACATATAGGCTCGCGTTTGCTCACTCTCTCTGACCTGATATGAAGCGACAACGCGGTCGTCGATGAACACGCCTTGAAGAAGTTTACACCCACAGTTCCATGGTATAATATGGTGGGAAGGAGCCTATTACCTATTAACCTATTAGCCTTTACAATAATGCGTTTTTCCTTCTTTCTATTGCCATTATATGGACAAAAAATTTAACTCCGAGCAGTTAGAGAATTTCCTAGAAACCCATAACACTTGGCTCCTCCTGGGAATCAAGCCGAAGACCTCTTGGCTCTAGCGCATTAGTCACGTTTACAAGACAACTTAATACGCTCATGGTTTGGAAAATATGCCTCTTGGATACCAAATCGATGCCTTTAATTTGGCATTAGAATGATGTGCATGTTGCAGTAATTGTAATAAAAAAGAGAGTGTTGATATCCTGGGGTTAGGAAACTTGCAATTTTAAATCCAAGGTGAAGGAGTGCCAGCAATACAGTTCTTTTGCAACAAGTAACCCTGAAAACAGTGTAATAAGGTTATTATAATTCTGAAGACTTGTTTGTGTGGCTTGTAAACAATCAACAAGGTCATAAGTTTCAACTCAAGCATGATATAAACCGCGATTGACGTTTAAACATCATTAATCCAAGCTATTTCAATGAATATTACTCATGTTAAGACTTTATAACTTGGATTGTCAAACATTTTTCGTGCACCGCCCTCAGAAAATATTCTTTTTTAGGAACCCAAAAATTATTTCTCATTTTAAAAACAACTATAAAATTGAAATATATTTCTATACTACTGTAATAAAGCGTTTAATTAAGAGTTTCGTTGATTGTTTGAACGCCCTAATTAAAAAAAATAGTAAATAGATCCGGTGTCCGTTTAAGGCAGGGTTTGTAGATCAAGGCACAGCTATGCGTGAGCTTATATGTCGGCCCGTAGAAGGCAGGCTGACGTCATGAGCTGACTTGCATTCACAATTAGGCACTAGCTTAGGATCTCCAACTGCAAAGATGACCTACACTTAACGAAGAAAGAATCCTGGATCATCCATGATCCAGGCACAAAACGGCCATCAACAACGATATCAAATCATTTCTTTGAGGATAATATCTGGGATATTATGGAATTACTGCCTCATTAGTCTAGTGGTCTTAAGCGCGACTGCTACGCTAGAGGTCCTCGGTTGGATCCCCAGGTCCAGCAAAGTGTTATTGGGTGTTTCTATGAAATTCTCCGTAGCAGGTCGGAGTCTGGATTTGTCCAGTTAATGGCAATAGGCTCGCCCTTTATTACATTTAACCTAAAGACACCGGCGAAGTGTCGGTGTACATTAGTACACCTCTGCCTAATCCTTTGGGGAATACAGGCGTGATAGTATGTATGGTATTACGGATACTTGTCAAAGAGATTGACTTTACAGTAGGTATAGCCTAATACTATAAAGTCAATCTCTTTTTGTTCAATTTGCTTGCTTAATAGCTTGAGCGTGTTTTAGAGTACTTAATTTCACTAAACGACATCAGTTCAATAATTCCCAATTAACACAAATGATCCATTATATTAGGTAACGAATATAGTTCATTATTTATGAGACCTTTTGCGTAGGTCCCTATAATTTATGAGAACATTTAGTATCGCGATGTAATTGGCATAATGGTCAATTAATTAAGTCTTACCTCACAGTATTTCAATGTTGTGGCATAATAGATGGAGTTGCGTGAAAAAAAGCTGTAATTCTCTTGAAATATGATCGCGATCCGCCAGAGGGCGCGGCCTGACACGCCTGACGATAGCATGTGCTTGCACGACACCTGAGTTTGTCTGCACGAATTTGTATTTTATGTGTAGTTCGCAAATATACGACGTATCTAGTGGTAATATGTCATTATATGAGTTTTTTAGAACTAAACGAGGTATAACGTGTTCATGTCACATGTAACACTCGCATATAGTTTTGTTTTGTTTTTAGTAACTGTCCAAAAATGACAGATGACAACTTTCTGTATGTCAGAATTGTCAAATGGTTCATTATAAAATAAAACAAATCCAGCTTGTAGGTTGTTTATTATTTCTAATAGGTATGTAAATAAATTAACGATAAAAAAAATATTCCTTTGATTTTTGTAAGTTACAAAAAGTTCTTAGTGCAGAGAAAACACGCAGGCTACTAAACTGTTAGTAAATAATACAGTTAAAAATCTCATTGTGATAAGGAATGTCATTGTGTTATGATAAAAATATGTTTAAACATTTAATCAAAGTACATACATAACAACATAGAAAAACATTAAATATTTACTGTTTTTAACAGGGTATAGGGTGGGCGTGGCAAGATTCGATATGGTATAATTAAATTAAGATTATGATTTTTTAAGAAACATATATATGTACATAAATACTTATATTATCTATAAATTTGATAAGAAATAAATACCTTTGATTTATTATCGGATATCAGAATGACAGCTAAAGTTAATAGTTATTGCATAACGGGACACTTGTTGACCCATGTCTAGTTACTGAGCCACTCCTTGTATGGATGTTACCCATCAAAGTAAAGCCTATAGATTATACATATATATATATATATGTACCTACCATGCCTACAACACATGATATTATTTTATGACATATAGAAACGAGCTACTAAACGCGAATTGTATTTGCGATATCAATTGTTTTAGGCTCGTCTCAAATTGTTAACCTTCGTTGCGTCTAGTGATTACAAAATAGAAGTAAGAAGAAACTTTTTTATCTGTGCCTAATGTTTTAGGTACCTAAATGTGCAATTATGATAAATAAAATTAGCCATTGTGACTATTATAAACACGTTGAAAAGATGTTCTAATATGTATAATAAACAATAAACAAAATGTTTATTTAGTAAATACTTTACAAGATTTAATCATCATTGCGGTTGCTGGAACACAAAAGAAGAATACAGATAACGCAAACCATAACATACATTCTTGTGTAGGTATCACAAAACATCTTAAAGTATTGAAATACCATCTTACGTGAAACCACGTAACGGTGACTGCCAATCACCTGCTACAAAGATTAATGTTTTAACAACAACGGCTACAACAACACCCAGAAACAACAACGCATGTTTCCGAAGCAAACGATCATTCTTCATTTTATTTTCGACAAAGAAAATAATGAATTTAAAAATAATGTTCTTTTTCTAACTACAAGAGATAGTTTCAATTCCAACAATGTCAAGGCTGGACATATTTTTATCGGTGTTGTTGTGAAATGGTAAATAAACAAAGTCTTTGTGTTGTGTATCGTTGCTATTTAGGCTTCGTATCTTTGGTTTTGCATGAAATAGTGACTAGATGACTGACATGACTTGTGTGCGATGGCAGTAAACTCAATCGGTGATATGTGTTACTTTAAACATTCAAATTAATTTTACACACAAATATACAGTTACTACGTCCGGCGTACCCCAGGGTTTGATCTTCGGACCCTATTTGTTGAGCTTCAAAAATGAAATAAATTTTTCATAAGTTTTAATATATTTAAATTTAGTATCAATGAATGTAGTTATGCGATGAACAGATTGATTAATTTCCATATCAAAATGCTATGAACATGTTCTGTTGCGAATGACGCACGCACCGAAGAGTTTCTAACACCGTTCGCAAATTGGCGATACATGGATGACGCAACAAGTCCTTCACGCGCGGATAGTGATGTCGGGCGAGACGTGTATATCGTTACGTCGGAAGCACCCAGTTACCGGGGCACGGCCGTCGCCGGTCATCCGGCAGGCGGCCGGCACTCCCAGCGCCGGTCAAGGACGCGCCGGCGAACCGACCAGCGAGCTAGTAGCTTAGGCAAAGAGAATCTTTGCTGACGTAGATGCAACGGAAAAGGTAAAAAAGACACAAGCTTGTGTTAAATGTTTTCAGTTTAGGAATAGATATTGTGCTTAAAAGAATTTACCAATTCCCAATAAGTTCCCGTTCAATTACTTAACAGTTTACATCATGCTAATTCTGCTCCTTTTGTGAATTTACATGGTAATATACGACCTTAAAATGCATTAGACAATTCTACGGTTATTATTTGTGAGTATCGTCTAACTTTGTTGAAGTCGCCTTCAATATATAATGGACGGTAACTGCCAGGTTACTGCTTAAGTAGTGTGCATGCCTATCAATTATGTATACTAAACTGTACTGTCTGTTGAATGAACAGAAAATAGCAAGCTTACGAGGGTATCATTATAGTTTTGCTGTGTCGTGACGACAAACTGAATACACACAGCAAATAGTCCCTTCTATGAATAGACCATTGGGGACCGAGTAGTTACCGAGTATTTTTACCAGGCCCGGATTTCTTTTGATGGTCTATAAAGCACGTAGGACCGAGTGATCCGGCCCAAACAGGGTAGAAAAAATAAAAGAAAAGGAAATGTAGATCGTCTCATTAAGACTTTTCGCATAATATTTGCATTGCTGTTTTGTATTGTAATGAGAAAATTTACATTAAGTAGGTAATACTAACACAATTTTTTGATGAACTTTTCCCGTACCATTACAAAATACCTATAGTAAACAATTTTTAAAACGTAAAAAGATGGTTCGCTGTGTTTGAACTTCAAAACTATCGTCGTTTAGTGAAACATATTGTCAAAGTGACGTTGAAGTATTGTCTGCCGTGTCAGACTGTCAGACAGAGGGACAAGGCCAGGGCCGGAGGACCAGTTAACTCATGTTGTGTCGACCTCCATACATTAACGGATGATATAATAAGTATACCTACATATTACGCGAAATATATTGTAACTTGGACAGAAATTGTGAGCAATTTATTACAAATTATGTATTGATTTTTACTACCTTTTTAAAATTAAAAGTGGTTGTAGACTATAAGCCTAATGGCGACTAGCGAGTTAGAGGTGGTAAAATCGTCTTAATGATCAAACTAAATCAGCAGTTAAAGCTGAGATTCACAAGACGAGTCTAAGCGTCAACTTTGCAAACTAGAGAGTTGCCCGTGGCTTTGCCCGCATAAGATCCTAGGATGCAGGACAATAAATAAATAGCTTCTGTTTATTGGGTACGAGTTAGCGTCCTAATGGTGAAGGAATTATTCAAATAGGTTCAGTAGAAGAGTTTATCGATTACAAGCAAACAAATCTTATCTTTATAATATCAGTAAAGATTACAATAAAATCTGTAAATCTTAGCCTTCAAAGCATATCTGAATTCAAGTACATATCGGATCTTCTCAAGGTGTTCCATCGCTCATATTGCAACCTTATCACTCCATCATACAATCACGTGACAACACGTGCAATAAAGGTTTATTACCACCTTTTGTTGTCCACAACAGTCGTGTGTCGCCTAAGTACTCATTTACTGGGTAATACGGGTGTCATTAGCTTAACTACATCGTTGCTTTACGTAGATGTGTTGGTTTCAAACTGCGAATTACACTAATGGGCGTTTTTGAAACATTGAAAACATCAGGGCCTCGTAATCATTGGTTGTAAAAAGTTCGAAAAGCGTGACAACTATAAATAATAATGTCCAGATATTGGATAGGTCCGATGGCAATCGCTTCTTTGTAAAACACTGAACGGAATCCGACTCCAACATGATTGAAAAAAATCTAGAAGCTACAGAGCTAAACTCTATTTTAAAGAACCCTACTTAATTCTTGTTTTTGGTGATGAAATTCGCCCCAACTGTGTAACCTAATCTAACCGAAAAGGCCAGTCCAATTGACATACATTATTGTTATTGGCATAAGAAATGTCTGGCCTTGATCCCACGTTTCTTTCTGCCATTTCTTGTCCGAGGGAAGCGGCCCCATCCATAAAAAGCCAATTTAGAAAAAGCTAGTTTTATTTCAATCGTTATTTCTGGTTTACGTTCAAGGCAAACTTTAAAATGTCCTATCTATTCAATATGCAAACAAGTTCTTGTAACTGCCAGTTTTTATCTGTATACCGACCAGCTTCCTACCAGTTAACTGGAATAATTGTAATAGTAGTTTACAACAGGACTAAGAAGTGAGACATCGTCTAAAACTGCAAAGCAATTGCATCATCTGACTTCAAAGGTAATACGATATGGTGGTCATTGTCGCGCAAACCAGTTGAAACTACACGTAGTGGTCCGACCACTTCTGACCGTTTGTGAAAGTAACCTGTTGAAAGCTGTGCCTTTTCGATATTGATGAACGATTGCAAACAGCGTGAAATTACATTGATAGTTATTGATATGTGATCAATAAAAAAATATAGAAAGAGACGTGTTTTCTGTAAGTCACAGAGTGGTGAACCTAGAATCAGGTGTATTTATTTAGTTGTAGGTTTTATTACAATACGATTTTATTATACCTGCCTATGTACCTGTAGATACTACAAATCTGTACGTTAATACGTCATATCTGTACGTAATGTTATAAAGATAAATCAATCGTGCCGCGTATTTAAATAATTGGATTGCAGACTGCAATTGCAATTTGATTGGATTGGAAACTGATTGCAACCTTCTTAATTTGGAAAAAAGATAGATAAGAATAACTTCAGGTACCAATATTACATGTTTGCTGAATTGAGACAAAAGCAAGGCAGCACGGAGTTTGGGGTGGTGGCAATGGGCTCTCGCCCTATTAGAATGTACATTTGCACTACATAACCCTTCCGTAATAAATAATCCGTAATAATAATAATCCATAATATACCGTAACCCCGGTAGTCCCCGAAGGGTTAGGCAGGGGTGTACTAATGTGCACCCACACTTTGTCGGTATGTTTTGATCGCATGTAATAAGGGGCGAGCCTATTGCCGTTAACCGGGCACAAGTCCAAACACCGAGCTGCTACTGAGAATTTCATAGAAAATAATTTTCTAATTTTTCATGGAAAACATAGGAAAGTTTCAGAGAATTTGAATAGTATTTTAGGATTATTAAGGCACTTCCTGTTTCTATACGTAATTTATAAATGCATTACTTATATGATATGTACGAATTTCAAGATAAAACTTTTATCTTTACTAAAATCTAATCACGTCGCCGATCAAAGGCTCAACAAAGGCTACACGTGGTAAACATAACACATTAATTATTGTGATTCGCGGACAGTGTATTGTTTACGTCAATAAATCCGGCTTCAATGGCGCGGAATCGAATCAAAGTTTGTGGTTATACGTGCCGTAAGCCCACGTAACTGTATGACGTCATGACGTCTTTGAACGCCTGTTTACCTCCACGTAAGCTTGATCGACGTCCAGGAATAGCGCGTTTCTAAAGATATGAATGAGGAGTATGATATGATTAGGTGTTTCACCACTTTGAAGACAAGGAGAGGTGATGGGAGTTCGATAATATCGGCTTTATTATTATACATCCATCTCTACTTCTCCAATTATATACACACATTATATTCATGTGTACTGCGTAAAATTATTATCTTGAACAACTTACACAAACAACAAAGTTGAGCCATTTACCTTGAACTCGTGAACTCTGCGAAAAATTACTACTTACTTATATTAGGTACTTTTAAACCACCTCGGTATACCATGCTGTAACTGTAAACTGCCGACATAATCATCACAGCTCACGACAACCAAAGTTTTTTAATAGAACGCTAGTCGAAGAAAGATTGTCACGTTTGGAATCCACCAACCGGCATTATTCCAGCGTGGTTTGCGCTCGTATTCATGCAGCAAGAGATAATTAAAAGATATCCCCCAATAAAAACGGTCAGCATGTAAAAATGAGGGTTTTGAGGAAGTCTTATAGCATAGTACAGTTATGAGTCTAAATATGAATAGGATTTTTCGACACAATACTATAATGAAATCGGTTTCATGTTATCTCAAAGATGCAATCGTCATTTCTCGAGAAAATCGCTTTCGAATTTTAGGAAGTTTTATGCACATTTTATGCCTGAGACTACGAAAATACACTAGCTCTATATAGAAATTAATGAATTATTAAATCGAATACTAAGTTATATTCATTATTTAATGTCTAAATGAGGCCGGTGTGGCTATGCCCGACCTCTGAGAAGGAGCAAACTGAAATGTCAAGGTCCCCAGACAAGTTTCAGACAGTTCGTACGATAACACAGATGACTACGATGCGATAACAATGTACTTACGAGTTTATTATTATTAAAAGATAACTTTCGTTTGATATTTTATTAAGAGAACAATCGTAATTGCAATAATACGACGTTAATAATTTAGAGATGCGTAATTCTCTCAAGATTAGTGATATTAGCAGCTTTTTGTGAATGCATGTTTTTCTGTATGTATGTATGTATGTATGTATGAATATCAGCATTCACTAGGTACCGAAACCTGAAGGGTACTCAGGTATGGAAAGAAAGAATCGAGCGATCTTTATACTTTCGCTAAACCGAAATCTGTAAACGGTAACGCCGCTGCCCTGGCCGTTTCTAAATTTTTTTATTAGGTAAATATATATTTTTAATGAAGGTGATATCCCCTTCTAACAAAAAACCGGCCGTATTTAGCACACACCTAAGAAGAGAAATCCCTTGCCACGTTGTGGACAGCCAACATAAAAGACAATAAAAAAGATATTTCCATTTGCCTAGAAATGCCTAAGTCAATGATAATAAACCACGTAATTATTAAAACCAAAAGAAATGCTTTACTACAAGTACTTCATATTGTTTTACTGCTTATAAAACGTCGGTTTGCAAAACATAAATTCCTTCAGCATGTTATGGAATGTAACGACAAAGAATTGTGAACTCTAAATATATAGGTATATTAGTGTTGGTATTGGTTTGCGGTTAGGAGAGCGGTATTAATGCCGTGTGGGCCACGCATGATTAAATGTGGATGCATGGCGGCCTTCGCCTGCATTGGCAGGTTGAAGTACTGTCGAGGTTGTGGCGAGACGTCATTACATCAGTAAGGACGAACTCATTGTAGCCACGCAATATAACGAAGGGTTAACGACCATCCGATCGATGTAAGATGGCCAGCACACCAAGTTACCGCAAAATGTCACATTTTCTCAGTTGATTTTGAACTTAATCGTCAACATTTTAAGGTTAAAAATCATTTGGAGAAAATTGATAGTTTTGTATAACCTGTTGTGCTGCTGGCGACTGTGCCAGTACCTGTCTGTCTGTTATTAACTGACAAACTAGCAGTGCATCGATTTCACTACCACAAGGCAAAATTCATCGACCGTGTTGGTCAAAAAAGGAGGCTGGTGGTGACGGCACCATTAAAGAACTCTGAGGTTATTCTTAGTATCTGTTATAAGTTTCCCAGATCGAGCAGTGTTATTAGGTATTTCTATGAAATTCTCAGTAGCGCTAGGAGTTTGATATGTTCCCGTTGTGGCAAAAAGTTCGCCCCCTATTACATGGGACCATAACATACTGGCGAACTGCGTACGCCTCTGCCTAAGAACTTCAAAGTACAATGAAAGAATATTGGGGCGAATATTACGGATGCTATCTCGCCTTCGTATAAATAATGCTGTCTTATTTATTTGACTGTCCCGTAAAACACGTCGTTGCGTGAGAAATAAATAATATTGCCAGAAGAATTATTTCCCCACTTGATAATGTTTTTATTGCCACTTGAAAAATATTATGTTAGCACGTCACATTTTCAGTTCAGTGATGAGTCAATTAACACACTATAAAACTTAACGATGTCACTAACGCCAGGTGCGTCCCGTCTAATGCTCCGTGGAGCGCCGGCGCGGGCGCAACCGTGACCCACTTATTGGAACACTTCGATGCGCGTGCACATAGGTCACACTGCTGGCCACTGGAGTCTCTGGAACTCCTGTTGTATTTTACATGGCAGCACGCCCTGATAATCAGGGTTGACATACCTATTAAATGTTGCATTGCCCTTACTGGGTTCTATGTTTAAAGTATTTTTAAATACTAGACATTAAACTTAAATCCGTCGTCGAAGTTTCAATGCCGTCTAGACGTGCGTATAGGCGACCTTGATTATAGCACCTGGAACATTAAAAGCTGAAATACACCTGTACTACAACTACACGGGGTGAAAATCTGTATATTTTTGTTTTGTTTTTGTTTTTGTTGGTTCAAAAGTGAATGATTTAAAAAATTCTGCTTTATCTAAACTTATCTAAACTAATATTATAAAGAGGAAACATTTGTGTTTTTGTATGTATGTTTGTAATGTTTTCACCCAAGAAGTACTGGACCGCTTTCAAAAATTCTTTCACCATTAGAAAACTGCATTTTTACTGAGTGACATAGGCTATATTACATTTTTTTAAATAGGGGTCTTTAATAAAATTCCATACTTAATATAACCCAAGGCGTGAAAACGCGGGCGAAGCTGCGGGTGGAAAGCTAGTCTATAATACAATAAAATTGGAACCGGCCGATGTATGTATATATGTATCTTTATTAAACCTTTAAAAATAACATTTTTAAACAAGGCCCCACAAAACCGTTTTCACGGTTGCTGTACATACATAGATGATATTAAAGAAAAATTTATAAGTCAATAGAAGCCAAACAATTTTCTTTATAATTTTTCTTTTTCTGTCTGTCTGTATGTTGACGTGCATCACGCAAATCTCCTGCAACAAATTGGTTTTCACAGTTGTATTGATGGATTTCTCACTTAAGATTTTGTGCATGTTGATAAGTCGCGTTGCCTAAAAGCCGAATTTTAGTAACTAAATTATTTTCGTGACGTGATTGAAACTGCGAGGAATGGCTAGTTATTATATAAATCTACTATTAAAATACTCATAAATCAGCTACCAGCTCAATGTACTCGATAAATTATACGGATTCAATTTCAAACCATAAAATAAATTGTTTATTTCTGAGAGAGATCATTATAATGCTTGGTTTCTTTGTCGGTTGCGTCTGCCTGTGTAATGGCATTCAAATGTGATTTAGATAGCTATATAAATTAGCATAAATAACTCTTATGTAGTGCGTATTACCAATTAATTACCACTCATGGCTCGTTTAAACAGTGACTTAATAAATCGTGAGGTAACCCTCAAACCCGAGCGCAACGATTTTCTCGATGGCCAGGCCATGTTAGAGAGCGGTGGTGGCACAGCAGGGGTCGCGATATACAAATTGTAGGTCGTAGGCTCGAATCCAGACAGTCGCTTTACTTTGTGTAAATTATTTCTTCACCACTGATCCCAAAAACGGTGATGGAAACCATTGTGAGGAAACCGTCATGTCCCAGAACGAAAAATTCGAAGACATTTGACATCTAACAACCCGCAAGGGGCTGGATTACGGCCCACTCCCTCTCACCGAGAGGAGGCGTGTGTACCAGCACTGGGAACATTATATGCCTATTATGCTTATGCTAACCTGCAAGCCCAAGAGTTTAAATATTATGCCAGAGTGGTGAACTTACCTAACCATTTTCCTTATCCTTAAGAACCGTGCCTTGCAATATGACATTAAATAGGTTTATGATGATAAATTCTTATTCAGTAGCTAGTAATCTACACTAATGGTTCTATGTATGTGCTTAGCTGTTTTCAAATCGTTTGTACTATGACCTCCATCAGTTAATTATGTAGTTTAGTTTCAGTTTATATCATAATTAAGTACGAAGCAACAGCTCCCTCGCGTGCCACTGTAGCTTCGTCCATGTTAGTGTCGGCGTTTGTAGATTCTGCCTATTCATTGGAATAAGGCGTATGTCAAAGAGTTTAACTTGTCGATGTAACAATTACATACCGGCGAACTGTGGGTGTATATTATGTACACCTCTACCTAACCTTTCGGGGAATACAGGCGTGATGGTATGATGGTATGAAACAAAGACAAACGCATTTGCGACGCAAGCAGTTTTGAATATATTTCTAATTGTTCTGAAGGGAAAAAAGAATTCATGCTTAAGTATACTTATAATAAAAAATCAATCGCGAATGAAAAATTTAAATTTTCTATAGGCTTGAATTTATAATTATTTGTTTCAATTTTTTTGGTAATGCGAACGTTATTCATATTCTTTAACGGTCGCCTACCAAAAAAATTGAAAATGGCTTCATTATTGGTATTACTAAGTATTAAAGTAACGAGTTTGAATGAAAATAAACACCTGTGTGGCGACTGTGCTTGTGGAAATCAAAGAGGTCGGTTTTTTAGGACGTACACCTCTTTGGTGAAGTCCTTCAAAAAGTTAAGTGGTTAACTAACGCTTTCCATATGAAGGTGAACGAAGCAAAGGTATTATATCTGTGGTAGTATGCTTGAATCTTAGCAGATAGTATTTTGTCTTGTAGTTTATTGTTCAGCCTAACTCTATGCATAAAATCCAATCGCCTGCTAATACAAACGCGAATATTTTCAATAACCTAGTCGTGTACAGGTTAGGTCCATAGTATGGCCATGTGCTGAATACCATAAACCTTCAACGCGTAAACACATTTGATTACAAATCACGATGAAAGTGCAATGCAGTAAATATTGTTTTAACTCACGGTTATTTGTTTATGACAGAAAGTGTGCCGCCGTTTGAAGTCGCCGCCGATACCACGAGTTAGCTCAGAGTTAGAAAGCTGACTGTTTTGACTTGTAGAACTATTGAACTGTTGATAGAGACCCACTATTTCATTATACTCCATAATATTATAGGTAAATGTAATTGTAACTTTGTCTGTCCGTTTGTTAAGCTTCACGCCTTAATCGCTGGACCAATTTTGAGGTTTTTTTGGGAATACACAGAAATTGGACCTTGTAAAAGGACTAGGCTACCTTTTGTCTCATAAAGTCCTTTGGAATGATTATGCTGTGATGCATTTTCACCCTTCTGTACAATTGACGTGAACATGTCACAATTGAACGAAAGAAAGTCTATAGTATAGTATTGACACTTATCATGTGATCGATAGGGTACACAATCAATCATACACAACACATCAATCCCATAATATCCCATTTATTTTTATAATCATATTCGTAACATAAACTCACTTATCTAGGCAAGTAAAAATTGCTTTTTATGTGCTAATTGAATTGAGCATTCCATGAAGTGACAGAATGATGGATGGATGTATAATGAACTTACGATCAATCGACATTTAACTTATAAAGATAATAGATTATTTCTTAGTGATTCAAATCTAGGGTTATTAGGTACAACGGTATTTTTAAAAGATAGATAAATATTGTTTTCGAAATAAGTATATACATAGTTCACTATAAAGAATATATATTGTACGCTAGCCGCTGCCTGTGGTTTCAATCACACCGCAAGTGACTTTTTGATACAAAAGGTTCTTCAAAATCGGATCAGCAGTTTAGAGTGAAAACGTATCAAACAAAAAACAAACAGAGATTTGAGCATCTTGTCGCAATATTTGATCCTATTATAACTTGGATATTTCAACTATTTTTTATTCAGCATCTTTGACAATTTACTTCTTAAACTGATATAAAATCAGAATAAAACGTGAATTTACCTCATCCAAACTTGTAAAAGTGTCTTTAAAACACATCTTTTTACATAAATAAATACCTACCATTTTTCTAATTTCAATTCTTTTCCATCTGCTTTCCTGGGTACCTCTGGGTACACATATCTTAACCATTGGTCCTATACCTAACCAAAGCAGTTCCTCAATTAGTGCTTATTCCCAAAACATCTGTTCTGCAGTACCGGGTACGTATGTTACCTGTTACGTACAACATAAATAGCATGCGTTATATTTCATCGGGCGATAAATAACAGCCGTCTTATTACGCGTGAGTCAGCTCGCCTAAATATTCTCGCGCCGATGAAATTTTTATGCCAGATTTAATATTTAGATGCCTTTGCGCATATACTCGATCTTATGATCAATGTCATTTTGATTTATTGTGTGTGTTTACCAGAAAGGCACAAAAATGGGCCTGTATCGAGATGGACTAGTAATCAAGTAATCTACAGGCTTAGAATAAAGCCTGCAGATTACTTGATCATTAGAAGGTAGGTTTACAATGTAGTCGTTTCTCAATAAATTGCAAAGTGATGTTTGTTCGCTAGAATTTAAATAATAATGTATTCTATTTTTAAGTTATTTGTACAAAGGAACGCTGTTTGTCTGAAAAAAAAATGCTTTTAGGTTTATTATAGTAAGTTACTTTCACGAGGTTCAATGGTGAATTAAATTAAATAAGTTTTTTTTATAATATTTATTAAAGTTAATTAAGTGAAATTTTTCCCATCGTTTTTTTTCCTTTTAGGTGGGTTTTTGCACATCAATGTGAAATAGAGTATTTTATTGTAGTAAATTTATTCGTTGTATCCAGTATTAATTAGTAGTAAGAGTTATTTTAATATTAATTTTAGGGAGTTAAAATTAATATTTGTCGATCAATATTCACAAAATCTCAAATACTATTTAGCCACAAGACACGCCCATGAGTCAAGACTTGGATTGTTTAATGCATTTAGGATAGATAGCAGTACTTTCAATGTATAGGCAATCACTAATACATGGGAGAGATAATGAATACTGGATATTGCCCCACCGTTCACCGATGAGATAGCTTCACCATCGAGATTGCGCAAGCACAGCCTCTTCGTTTAATATTGGCACGAACGATACGTGTTGTTATCTTTTGTATCTGATATCTTTCAAGTGTTTCTCGGAGAAAGCGGCCAGGACAGACGAGCCGACGGACGGACGTATTGCTGGTTTTTGTATGATAAGATTGCATTAGAAAGTCGATGATGATAGCGAGCGAGATAGAACACGTTTTGTATACACATAACAGCTGTTGTTTTTATGACTTGTTGACAAAGGGCTTAGACACGCAGATATTTCGTCCGAACTATGCCAAGAGAATAAAGCAGCATCAATATACATATCTTCTACCAGTGATAAGATAGCGAGGTGAATGCTATCGTATAACATCGCATCGCATTGTTTATTAATACCATCATTGTTATTTACCATGAGTAAAGAAATAAGAATTCGATCTACACCTAGTGTTCAGTTGTTTAGTAACATGATTCGTTTTATGAATCCTGTTTTGACAAACAATATCTATACCGATGTTTGGATTCTTCTTAAATCACAATATACATAAATAGCATCACTCCTTTATGTATCAAATAGGAAGGCTGAGCAGTGCCGAACTGTTTTACAAGCAGTCATTCCAGTGTAGGACCGGTTTTCCGTAAATAGAGCTCTATGGTAAACTTTGGTTTTCCATTGAGTACCAACGCCTCAATCTAATAATGTTTTGCGTGATCTAAGATTAGAACTCAGGACTACAAAACTTATCAACATAGTGCGGTTGATCGATCACTAAAGCAATCAGGTAAGCCTACTATAAAAGTAAATGCAATCTGTTTAAATTTCAGTTCACATGAGTGTGATAAGAAGATTTTAAAAGATTTAACAATGATAAGTATGGTGTAGTTCCCGGTAACGTAGCTACTTCGATTCCCAGATCAAGCAATTGTCCTTAACAAATTTTAAGACATCTCTCGAGGTCATCTAATACTAAAATTTGTGAAGATATTAGGGCTTTTTGCATAAATGCAACTTAAATAGGTAATTCTCTAATTATTATCATACTTTATTGCTTTAATTTGGCACCTTGTATGATTGTTAATAAAAAAAATACAATCGGAGGAGGAGGAGGCAGTCTTCAAATTTTCCAATAGGTGGCTAATTTAAGGTCTATGATACAAATTTATAATAACAGATGCAAATATAAGTTCTCACAATATGTTACATATTTAACAATATAAATATTACTATCGCGAATGCAATGTCACATAACACAGCCAAGTACACGAATCAAGTGTACAAACAGTGTTAACTAGTAAGTCTCCATATCATTAACCGCAATAGTATTTTACCACTTCTTGAAACTAGATAAGAAGGTATGTCGTTTATCCTTTTACCTTTTATGGTGAACCGGTCTGTTGCCGTCATAATTAGTAGTTCATTAGTCACTCATAAGTCATGACTAATATATTACTGAACATTATGTTATTTTTAGACGTATTGCCAATAACAAAAGTAATTGATGATCCCAACTATACAGAGATCGCAGTTTAACCGTCACACTGAATGGCTTGGGTGTCTTGCATGCCCAGGCTATCTGAGAGAGGAATAATCGAATTGTTAAATAAAATGGGGGTAGATAAGGTTGTTTGCATCAAGCCTTTTCAAGTGGGTCGAGCTGCCGATGAGGATGGCTTGACACCCATTGACATCTAGCTACTGCATATGCAAACTCAATAGAGCCAAACACTTATTGAGTGAATTTTGAATCTCTTTGACCACACTTTTATCTCATCTAAGTCAGCATTGAAATTGGTGCAGTTGCATTTTTTCAGCGTAGAGATGGTAAGAAGGGTTGAGGAACTTAGTGATAAAGTTAATAAATACAGAAAATAAGAGAGAAGAAAGAATACCGCCTTGTGGAACACCAGTTGATAAGTCACACAAAAACTGACCAATACGCACTGCTTGCTGGCGACCACAAAAATATGAAGATAACCAACCACGGAATGATGACGATATTCCTATTTGTTTGGGGATGGCAAGGAGTATATCAGATCAATGGTATTAAAACCGATGAAACCAAAAATCGTTACGATTGTTTTCTCCATGCCAGGCCTATGTCTTCAGTGACTCTTAGCAGTCGTTCTGTTTAGGCCGAAAACCAGATTGACGAGCCGAAAAGTTCGTTCGTTCTTAAATCCATAGGTGGAGATTTATTTGATTATAACTAGTTTGCTTGTATGATCGAGAGCCTTTTTCCAAACTTAGCAGGTCAGACGCATGTAATATAGCCAAGTGACTGAACAAAGGCTTTCATCGAGTACTCGTAGCTATTGCAGTGACAGGCTCGCAATGTATACCTCCGAAGCTGCAGGCCCTGCAGTTGTCTATAGGCGGTGAAGACCACAAATGACCACTCTGACCGACAAAGAAGAGGCCAAGTAAGGCTTTTAGTTGAATTTGATTATAAACTTCCGGCATACTTTCTCGGTAAGGATTTCATAATAATTATAATTGTATATTTATATAAAAACGTAATTAAATAATCAAGTTCCGCCTCAGCATTAGCATATTGATCCCCATGTAGGTACATAACTTGCATAATTTCATCATACATACACTCACACCTATTTCTCACGGGTTGATAGGCAGAAATCGAATAAAGATCTGCCTACGATACGTTTTATGGTACAGCTTAGATTTGCTTTCATACATTTCTCGGTATAATCATATGTATCTACATAGGATTTTTTCCTTCTCTAGTCTCTCTCTCTCAATATAGTGAATCTTCTAGTTGGAAAGCCGCCGGCCGCGGTTACATAGCGCGGCTGTTCATGACGAGCGTCGAGAAAGCCTCTCACTGCTGCCTACGTTTATATAATATCTTACGTTGCCATCGTGACTACTTAACACAAGCGCTGAATCTTTTTAGAATTTTTTTTTATAAAAAATTGCTGCAAGTTTAATATTTTTAAGGATATAATTTTTTGCAATTGAAAAATTCTATCTTAGACAGTATTCGAACCCGCGTCCCTCCGGTTAAGTACCCACGACGAAGTAACCAAGATCACTGCCTGTTATTTCGTAATTCTCTTCCAAATTCTACGTCTATTACTAAGCCCCTCAACCGAACAGACTCACGTTATTATTAGTTGAATGCCGAAGGATGTTGCCTTCCTTTTTAACGAGTTATTTTTTATTTAATATACATAGCATTAATTTATTCTTGTTTTGAGAGTTGTTTGAATTTATTATTATATCTATGTAGATATAATAGGATATAATAGTGGTTAATTGTTTACCAGAATACAGTGAATAATTACTAATGAATGTGAATTTGAGGCACGAGCTTGCTAAGGCCGTGCACACGGTCTCGTCATTCGTAGGTTCTTTCCTCCTGTAGGTTTCACAGTATTTTTACTTTCTCTACGAAGAAAAATTAAAATTTTCAAGAAAATATTGAGAATTTCTCAATACTAATTGATATTTAAGCACGTGACTGAAGGTGCTAAAAGCGCGTTGATGTCTTATACATGACAACCAAAATAGGGTAGATATAAATTTCAAGACATTTTTTAACTTGAAACAAAAATTGCTACTATTTCCTATGTCATAGAATACATTGTACAATGACGCCTGTATTCCCCGAAGGGCTAAGCAGAAGTATATTAATGTACACCCACACTTCGCAGGTATGTTTAGGTCATTATGTAATAGTGGGCGAGCCTATTGCCATTAACCGGACACAAATACAGACTCCGAGCTCCTACTGAGAATTCCATAAAAAAACTCATCTCTTAATTCGACCTGGGAATCGAACCTAAGACCTCTAGCGTAGCAGTCGCGCCTAAGACCACTAGACAAATGAGGTAGGCAGACGTATAGTAATGAGGCAGTGAGTCATAGAATAGATGAAGATAAAACATAGATATCATAATGTCGGATTATACATTCTAAAGAATTCTTATATTTGTGATTATCAAAAGGTGTTCCTGTTTTTACAGAGTATATTATGATTTATACTATATTATTTACAATACTATGATGAGAAACAAGCATGCGGTTCACCATATACCTAATAAATGTAAGCTAATGTTAGCCTATAGGCGCTGACGAATTCAAAAGTAATGTTATTGGGTTTTTCTATTAAATTCTCGGTAACAGCTTGGAGTCCCGATTGGTGCCCGGTTAATGGCAATAGGCTCGCCCGCGAAGTTTGATTTTACATAAGAACACCTCTGCTTAACCCTGCGGGGAATACAGGCGTGATGGTATGTTATGTTATGAATTCAAAAGCAGTTCTTACTCAACTAATCCACTGCCGATATCTAGTATAATGTACCTTTTTATCGCTACTAAATTGGTGAATAAATATATAGCTAGACTTTATATCTTATTTAACGTTTATAAGTGTAAAATCTAACTACGATATAACGGTGAGTGTCAACATAATAAAACGTTTGTGATAAGGTTTAATAAAATACTGTAGCGGAAATAGTGATAATGCCTCGCCTGTCGTCGCACGCTGCACGGAAAATCCGCCAACATATTATTAATATTTATACGGATTTTTAAACAGCGAGCCAACGATTTTTTTATTCTGATACAGCTTCTAGCGACACAGAAAACGACCTATTTATATGTATTTAAAACGACATTTTACTATTACCTACCGGAAAAAATAGCTGATTCATAAATAATGGAAAATTTTATGGTCCTCTTAATTTTGTTGTTCAATTTTATTATAGTGCAGTGCAGTGTTAGCATTGTGATATGACCATTGGACTGCCAAATCAAAGGTCTCGAGTTCGGATCCAAGGCACGCAACCTCTGACTTTTCGAAGTCATGTGCGTATTAATAATTAATTATCACGCGCTTAAACGGTGAAGGAAATCATCGTGAGGAAACCTGCATGCCTGAGAGATTTTCTTGACGGCATGTGAATACTGCCAACCCGCGGTGGGCTAGCGTGGTGGACTATAGCCTAATCCCTCTCGTTCTGAGAGGAGACCCGTGCCCAGCAGTGGGACAATGTAATGGGTTGATGATGATGATGATGAATTTTATTATAATTAAGAAGTATTTAAAACAAAATTATACACTTATAGAGCTATGCATTTCCAATGTAAGCAACCCTTTCATTGCACTGAAAGTATTTACAATTCGAGGCCAGCTTATACTGGATTTTTATAATATAGAGGTAGTTAGATGTGTAAGTGTGTGCTTAGATGTATGTATACAATACCTACGGGATTACGCTAATTAACTCGTGGCACGCAGCCACATGTTCATTTGGGAACGACAATTTCACATGATATAAAAAAAATACTAATATTTCACTAGGCTATTATTTGATTATTTTTTTTAATTATCGCGCTCTAAAACGGTGAAGGAAAACATCGCGAGGAAACCTTGTAAGCATGCCTAATAGATTTTCTTGTGTGGTGTGTGTAGTCTGCAAATGCAACCCGCAATGGGCTAAGCGTTGTTGACTATAGCCTAATCCCTCTCATTCTGAGAGGAGACTCGTGCCCCGCAGTGGGACAATGTACTGGCTTGAGGAGGATTATCTATTTTATTTGGAGCTACTTAGTCATTGGTTTTGTAATTCAAATACCGAACGATTTACTGTCATGATAAGTATTCTTATAATAAATTAATAATCATTACTTCCTTAAAAGTATAATTTACATTGGGTTATAGCTGTTACCTGACCCACCCTAGGTGGGACGCTGGGGTCTCGGTGGGTCAGGTAGCAGCTGTACTATATCCCACTCTACGTATAATTTCGATAGTACATCCAACTGAAGTATGTAATTAAAATGTTGCTTGTTAGCTAAGAATACTAAATAATTACATTTTAAATTAAGTACCTATCTATGTAATAAATATACTCACCTTGCACACTTAATGCTGAAAACGGCGGTATTTTATAAAGTAGAATAGTATACAATTTGTATGTGTGTTTCACGCAAGCTAATCCAATCTATCAGGTATAAATCACAGGTGACAGACGAACACCGGACAGATTGGATTGGCTTATAAAATTATGCGTACCTACGCTAAATTAGAGTTTAAGTAAGTAGTTATTTATAATTAGAGTACTTATTATGAAGGCGATGCATATTTCGTGGTGTTAGAACGAATATTATGTGACCTCTTGTTGTACTGAAATTATAGTTCGATATGATTACTTAACATAGAAAATCTGGTTTCAATAAAGTATCTGAAAATAAGATTATAGCGTTTTTTTGTGAATGCAATGTTCTAATAATATAATTATTCTACTTATGTAATATTTTAAGGTGGTTGCTACCTTTACTGTAAAAATTTCGTTATTAACGATATGTATTATGTATAGTTTCGTTCGTTATTTATTCAGATGGTTCATTTCGACTTGTCAATTTATCACGTGGTTTTGTTAATATACCTAGGTATCATTTTTGTAGTGATCATGAGATGATCATTATTCTATTTTGTTAGTATGTAATAGTATAATAGCGAATTCTTATAGGATTCAGTGTTTTGTTTTGTGTGATGTTGACATCACACAAACACATTGATGTGACATTGATGTAAAAAATATAAATATAACAGAAAAAGGTGTCCGAAAACCTATACGAGCGCAATTATGTATACGACCATAGTCACATTTTTCTAAATTTGCTCTCTATATGGAGTAATGATTTATTTACAAAATAATTGAAAGAGTATTTACTTAAAAGAAAACTAAACTATATACAATATATGAAAACAAATTGTCACGCCCAGGCGTCGAAGTATTCCTCCGCATCACTGTCGTCTGGTAACGTGCCCAGAAGACTGGCAGCATTGCCACGTTAAATGGCAATACTAATTGTTTGTCCCAAGAATAACCCAGCCCTCTGGTCACGTGAAGAGTCGACAAGTCTCTTGGAGATTTCCTTAAAAAGGAGGCGCGCACTTGGATCCCATGGCCCGAGCGTTTCGACTCCAAACGGCTCAAAAATATAGCTTCCATTGAGGTAACTATATTTTCGCCGCTTTTTCTAAATTGACTTTACCATCAAGTTCTACCGTCCTATCCGACAGCGTAACAATTCACTGACGATACCGTAATACAGCGCATTATTATCGACGGTATTCCGTCAACAGCAGCGATGTTGCGTGATATGGGTTTATGAGGCCGGCGCGCGAGGAGGAGGAGGAGGGCCGCGGGGGCCTTGACACCGTCACCTTTACTAATGTCAAATGTGCCACTATTCCCAAATGAAACTGTGCAATAAGCATGGCCGTCACTCACCCCTTAGGGGATGATTAAAAATATCGCACCTCCGATAAAATAGTGAAACAACTCAAAAAATTTAAATGTTCAGGAGGAGCAACAAAGTTCAAGTTGTTTCATTTTAAATTGAATACCTTGCATTTTTTAAATAATAAATAAATACATTTTATATATTTATTAAAAGTTTTATTTAATGGAATTATAATATTTAGTGTTCAGTTAAAAAATGGCGATATTTCTTATTAAGAAGACACGTAATTGGAATTTTTCCAGTTATTACTGTATTTGATCGGAGGTGCGATATGCTTTGCTATGGGCTCGTTCAGTATCAAAAAAATCCGACCCCTCGGTCGGATTTTTTCACGTCCCAAATGGGCGAAACACTGAAATCCAAATTTTAATTATTTTGTGTTCAGTGATTGGCCCGAAACCAGTTTTGAGCTCCATGTGTTAGCAAGAAAAGTGTTATAGATTTTAATATATTATTGATTTATTTTAGTAATTTATTGATGATATAAAATTACTGAATTTATTTTATTAACCATGTGCACCCTCGAAATGCTATGCTGAGGTGTATTGAACAACCTTTAGTACCACCAGTATTACCAGGGTACAAATCCCAACATAAAGGTGCTACAAAAAATATCGTAGTAAACCCAGCAGAAGCTTACTCGCCCTAGGGAAAAACCAGGACCTCATGGTCAACAGCCATGCTTGCGACCACTGCACCAATGGCGGTGATGCTGAGACCATCTATTATCACGGTATTAAGGTAACCGAAACAAGGACAGATTCCATTCATCGTATTGTTTAGGAAAAGTAGAAAACTTTAAGTTTTGTTAGACGTGGAAATATGTAAAAGTACAAAGAATACAAAACCAATTAGCTAATGTGACTGCTTAATTATCTATCTGTATAGGTACGTAAATATTCCGGCAGTCTTACTTCAAGCCATTATTTCGTTCAAAACTGATGTAAAGTCAGGTTCCGTAGAATTTTTAATAAGATTCTAAATGTAATTATAAATTCTGCTCTTAATTTTATAAAATAATTTAGAAAGTCTAACATGTAAGTAGGTTACCGACTTTGAAATTCGCATAAATCTTCGAGTTTGATACTCCTAACGTATATCGTTTTATACATTATATTATATATATTTGTCCTACAATTGTTTTTATTCGTTCAGTATTAAGCCTTTTCAGCCCTCCCCTCCTCCCTGCTACGACCTTACGTTTGGAAGGTAAGTCCTAAGTTCAGTGTGCTTGTTCTGTAACTGATGAGTCAGATGTCCGCATAGAAAATTATTTAAGCATATCACCACAACTACCCTCCTCTACAGACTGCGTATATCAACTATAGGCATACAAAAAGGGGTATTAAGGTAATTTGCCGTATCACTCGCCAGATTTGGCCTTCTACAACTTTTACCTTTTACATACCATCACGCTTGTATTCCCCGAAGGGTTCGGCAGAGGTGTACTAATGTACACCCACATTTCGTCGGTATGTATAGGTCCCATGTAATAGGGGGCGAGCCTATTGCCATTAACCGGGCACAAATCCAGACTCCGAGCTGCTACTGGGAATTTCATAGAAAAACCCAATAACACTTTGCTCGACCTGGGGATCGAACCCAGGACCTCTAGCTTACCAGTCGCGCTTAGGACTACTAGACTAATGAGGCAGTCACTGTTACCTTTTAAACATAAAGAAATCGCGATTTCTATGAGGCGAAGTGGCTAACGCAAGCCTATTTCCAGAGTTTGACAGAAACAATTGATGCTTTGAGGAGTGGAATATGGGTCAGAGTAGTTACAGTAGTACTTTCTATAAGCGTAGTTTTCTCTGTACAGCTAGGGTTGCCATCTCTTAAATCAGGTAAACAGGACAAGAAGCACGAAAACCCCGGAGCTTGGAACCCGGACATGTGGACAGTGTTTTCTTAAAGTTATTCAATAAAATATTTTTCAGTTAGGTATAATCTTCCGGCAGCGACCGATGACTTGACAGCTTTTAAACCCGGACCACAAATGAAACCCCGCCCGGACGCTCCCCGGACGCCCTCCAAACTAGGACAAATCCGGGGAAACCCGGACGGATGGCAACCCTATGTACAGCCTATATTTCCACTGCCAATAGATTGAACATTTTTTTTCTTGTTTTGTTTGTTTGTCCTAACCTATTTCATTGTTGAACGTGAAAAATATATAGTAAAAAAGTAATAAAGGTTAAGTGCGGGTGCCTTTTGTGATAAGATAACAGTTGGTGGCTGCAAATTGCCAGTACGACGTGATACATGCATAGGTAGGTACTATCGCGGGTTAAACCCTGTGAGCAGCGCGGGCGAGCCGGTTCCGTGGTCTGTGCAAAATACTGAGGCTGCTGTGGGCCCACTAATGTTGTAAATGTTGTACAACCTGTTACAAAAACATGATTGTATCGTTGTTGTAACTTTACAAGAGTGCCTCGTGGATGAAACCGCGGGGTGACTCGTTCGACTACCCCATTTTGTTGGGATAATATCATTCATAAGACCATTGTTGTGAAATTTGGTAGGTACCTATGATCGCGTAAAACGTAAGTAGGTCAGTACCAACCTACCTCAATCTAAAACTGGTCAGATGACCTACCTACATAATATTGTAGTTGCTGTTTCCTTTTAGGGTAGTCAGAGTATTGAAAATTGAAACTTATGACTAAGAAACATAACAGGCAAATTAATTTTTACTCCTCCATTAAGAGTAATCTTGAACATCATTACCTACTTTGGATTTTGTTAAAGGTTTAATTTAACGGTAACGGCCAGATGTTTGGGTTTTAACCCTATTCTACCAGCTGCAATGAATGTGTCAGTGTTATGATCTCGTTTACTTAAGTTGGTAGCTACCTAGGTACCTACCTACCTACTTCATCGCAAATCTTCAATCACTTTGTTTCTGATTTAAATAGGAAAATAGCTACATAGTTAGGTATAGATAGGTAGGTACCTACTTACCTATAAGAATATGTACAGTTTGTTCGAAATAAGTAAGCCGATCGGAAGTTGTCTACAAGTGGTTTAGAAGTGGTAAATTTTAATAGAAAGAGTCGGAGTAAAGATAAGTCGAGTCGCATATGTTTCACATTTCTAATTATTTTCTTTACTAATTTCGATATTTATGTATTAAAACACTTAATTAAACAAATTTATCACCGCGGTAGTTCGGAACGGCTAACTTCCGATCGGCTTACTTATTTCGAACAAACTGTAGGTAGGTATGTTTTGGAAAAGTTGAGACTCCTATCGGTCGTTGTCGGAGTTTTGTGTGGGTAGGTAGGTACCTATCTATCCACCTGGGCACCTGCCTTCCTAGTTCCTACTTTATATAGGTAAGATAGGTACCTAGGTACCTACCTAATCGTCAAATAGTCAAGAATTAAACAATAAACATTTCAGACATTAACTACATACCTACATACGTTCGATCAGATAGCATAAAAGAGGGAAACAGTTTGTTTTATTATGATAATAAATTTATCACGCTCTATTTAACAATGAGATAAATAGGCAGGTACTACGTAGGTACGTAGGTAAAAACAGTATGAGCTCGTAGGTAAATGCCTACCTTTGCCATTGAGCTGGGTCTTCAGCCTGGTCAGCTCCCTGGAGCGGCTGCGGCTGCGCCTGTGTGCCGATATCCTGCGAGGCGAGCGCGCCATCTCACTGTCAGCAGCCAGCGTGCTGTCGGACACTCACTGCCGCACACCTCAACAGACATGGAGGCGCTCAACACGCATGGCACGCACGAGTTCAACACAACACAAGAGGTCCACTAGATCGCTGATCAACAAACGCACCGGCGACACACTCGTTTGTTTGTAAACAACTTTTCGCGCGAAATCACAACACAAAACGAGACCGAGTACTTTTAAGGAACACAAAGTACAAGCTAGTTGTGGGTGTAAG
>OY292519.1:15549727-15670312 GCA_958496365.1 Subacronicta megacephala | reverse complement strand
CGAAAGTTGTTGGATACGCCATTGGCGATAAGGATATTATGCTTTGCACCCGGGTCGCCAAGCTCAATCAAAACAACACGCGTCCACGTTCAGTGGTTGTACAGCTTGCCTCTCCTCGCTGTCGTGATGAACTTCTTGCAGCTACATATAATTATAACAAATCGAACCCGAATAACAAATTAAACAGTACACATCTTGGCTACGCTGGACCTAAATCTCCCATTTTTATTACGGAACATCTTTCAGCCACTAACAAAGCCTTACATGCTGCGTCCAGAATCAAGGCTAAGGAAATCGGGTACCAATATGTGTGGATCCGTGGTGGAAGAATATTTGTACGGAAGGCGCCGGAATCCGACCATATCTGGGTTAGAAATATGGACACATTAAAGCGATTAGTGTAATCACTCGCATTTAGTAACGTTATTTTTTGGAATGTTTATAAATAAAATTCACGATGTTAAAAATATACTACCAAAACACACGAGGTCTACGCACGAAAACACACGTTTTCTACCGTCAATTAATGTGTGAAAACTATGACATTGTCATTTTAACCGAAACCTGGTTAAATAATTCTGTCTTGAGCACCGAACTATTTGACAGCCGATATGTAGTTTATAGGCGAGATAGGGAGACTAGAAAGGATGGAGGAGGAGTCCTTATAGCCGTTTTGAAGGAAATACCATCAAAACGCATTGCTCGTTGGGAAAGTAAATGCGAGGACCTGTGGGTTATAATTGATGTCCCTATGACGAAATCGATACGTCAAATCGCTTTGTGCGCAGTGTACTTGCCTCCGCCTGTACTGCGTGCTACTTTAGAGTACTTCTTGGATTGTTGTAACAAGGTTTTCGAGCAATCACTTAACTTGCACACATGTATGGTGGGTGATTTTAATTTAAGTAATATAGAGTGGAGCTTGGTAAGTGACTCAACTATTACCTACACGCCACCTGGCATCAGTCAACTGTTGGTGGATTTCACTCACGTTAACGGATTCACACAGCTTAATAACATATGCAATAACAGCCGACGATTATTAGATCTTATACTAACCAACTTACCTACGGGTAACGTGTATGCCGCAAAAAATCCTTTAGTCACAGTCGATCGTTTGCACCCTCCGCTTGAAATAAACCTTAACGGAAAAGCTGTTCCCAGGCTCCACTATAATCCTAATAACATTAGGCCGAATTTTTTCAAAGCAGATTATGAGTTATTGTGCAGAAAAATTAATGAAGTTAACTGGCACCTCATACTAGACGATAAAATGAATGTCAATGAAATGCTTGCAATTTTTTATGATAAGATCCGTCATATTATTAAAACACACGTACCTGTGACTAGAAAAAAGCAATATAAATATCCTCCTTGGTTTGACAAAACATTAATAAAATCGTTAAAAGAAAAGGAAAAACTAAGAAGGCGTCATAAAATGTACCAAAACCCTAGGGATGAAATAGAACTAAGGTTAATTAGTAAGCGGTGTTCACACTTGGCCACTCTTGCTTATAATAGGTATATTGCTAATTTGGAGAAAGAAATATCTCAAAACCCAAAACATTTCTGGACGTATATTAAGGATAGGCGAGATGGTTCAAGTTCTTTTCCGGCTAAGATGACTGACGGTACTGCAGTAACTTCGGATGGTTATAATATTTGCGAAATGTTCGCTAGGCAGTTTTCTTCTATTTTCATTAACCCAAACTCGACGCATCATGATCCTATTTCAGATAACCTTGAATACATGAATATCAATAGTCAGTGCCTGAGAACACCTACTATTGACTATGATAGTTTATTTAGAAAACTTAAAACTCTAGATTGCCGGAAAGGAGCTGGCCCTGATGGGATACCACCTATTTTCGTGTCTAAGTGCGCCGCCTCTTTAGCATCGCCACTTTTACTTATATACAATAAATCTCTCAACACTGGGACTTTCCCTGAAACCTGGAAAAAAGCCAAGATTGTACCTATACACAAATGTAGCGACATCGATAATGTGACTAATTACAGGCCTATCTCTATATTATCAACTATCGCTAAAGTCTTCGAGTCATTAATATGCCCGTATATACAATCACACTTAAAACCCTACTTGTGTGAATCCCAGCATGGTTTTGTAGCTTCCAGATCCACCTGTTCGAATCTGGTAGCTTTCACTGAAATGTTGATGGGCGCTATTGACTGTGGAAAGCAGGTAGATGTTATTTACACCGATTTTAGCAAAGCCTTTGACCGTGTTTCTCACAGTATTCTCATACGGAAATTGTTGGCTTATGGATTCACGGGTAACCTATTACTATGGCTAAAATCATACTTAGAAAATCGTTTGTTCTTTGTTGCTTTTAATGGATTTATATCAGACATCTACAAGGCCACCTCTGGTGTCCCACAAGGCTCGCATATCGGCCCTGTCCTTTTTAATGTCTTCGTCAATGATATCACTCTTAGTCTCCGCTCGTCAGAATGCTTCATGTATGCTGACGACCTAAAATTCTGTAAAATTATTGAAACAAACGAAGACGTAGAATTACTACAGAAGGATTTGGATAATCTAGTCGAGTGGTGCGCTGATAATGACATGAATTTGAACACAGAAAAATGCCATCATATTAAGTTTTCCAGAAAAAAACAACTAGTAACCTCAGTATATCACGTTAAAGATGATACCATCCAAGAGACGGACTTAATCAGAGACCTTGGGGTATTGTTTGATGCAAAACTCACGTTTGTTCCGCATATAGAGAATGTCATTAAAAAATCGTCTAGAATGATGGGTTTCGTAATTAGAAGTGTAGCAGGTTTTCGGCAACCCAAAACTAAAATCTTGTTATATAATTGCCTTGTACGTTCGATCTTGGAATATTGCAGTCCTGTCTGGAGGCCACACTACGCTACTCATAAATTAAGACTAGAAAAGATTCAGAAAAGGTTTCTCTGGCATCTGGCGTACTCCTCGGGAATAGCTAAAAAGAAACCATCATATGCAACTAGACTATCGCATTTCAAGATGGTTTCATTAGAAAAGCGCAGGAACATAATTGATTGCCTATTCCTTATCAAAATCCTGAAAAATGAAATCGATTGTTCTACTTTAACAAATACAATTAAATTCCGAGTGCCTGCCAGATATCCTCGTTCTCCAATTACTCCACTATATCCCCCACTACGCCGAACAGTTCTAGGCGCCAATTCACCCATCTCACGGATATGTAAGCTCTTGAATGGCTGCAGTGATCTTGTTGACATTCATGCTGATTCACTTAGCAAGCTCCACAAAATACTCTCTGATAATTTTAAGATTTAATTTCAATGTTTTAATTTGTAATGAATAATGAATTTGCACTTATATCTTTCTGTAATAATAGTATTTTCCTGTAATGTTAAGCTGCTTTTTAAGATGTTTTTGATTTACTTTTTCATTCTTAGTTTTTACTCCTAATTTAAGTGCATGAGGTGCCCACCTGTAAGTGATTGTGACACTAGACTAAGATTTTGTTGTTGTTTTATATATATAATTTAATGTGTGTCAACAATTGTTGGTGAGCCAAATTAATAAATAAATAAATAAATAAATAAATAAAATGTCACTCGGTATATTTTTTTTTTATGGGAATGCTCCACTGTATTAAATGTTTGCTTGTATTTTTGATAAAATCAGATATAAAATGGGAAATGTCATCTTCCTACAATGTGAAAAAAAAAATTTCCAGCTCAGGAATTTTATAAAAGGCCCTCATAACAAAATATAATAATTTATAAGTATATAAAAACGTATAATAAAATTAAGAATAAGATATTTTTAACTTCAATTCAACTGGGTAGTTTGCCTAATTCAGTTATGTATAGCCAACATCAGATATATCATGAAAAGGATGCTGCTATTTAATGTGCTGAGCGGTATCCCCTGCTCTCAATCGCAAAATGATCGTAATAACACGTGGCATAACCCCTTATCGTACAAAGTTAAAAAAAATATCTGAACAACAAAGAACGCAATAAACGGCAACTGTCATTCTGATAATGCATTTTATTTCATTGAAACAAAGATTAATATAAAATGGCATTTCGTCGCGATATATTTTGATGGTGACTGTACCTAAAGAATATATACGACAGAGCATTCCCTTGACTCGCGAACTTGTAATACGGCACGGCTACACAGCAATGTATGCAAGTCCAGTATAAGCTGAACTCTCATTTTGCGGAAAGCTTTTACAATGGGAGGCCAGCATATACTGGGTTGTTATAGCTAGATGTGTAGCCGTGTGTACACGTCAGTAATACGTAGTACTTACGAGTGTCTCGGCTGTGAGAGCAGTGCGCTGGGGTCGCGTTGTTTTATCTCGCTCTCCCGCACCGCCTCCGTCACTGACTTGAACGCCGAGTTGTGCACGCTGGAATGATATTCATACCAATATTATACATGCGATAGTTAATCTGTGTTGATTTGTAGTGCCTGAAAAACAGAATAGCTGAACCAATTTTGGTATGGAGATAAATTGGACCTTTGAAAAAGGACAACCTTTTGACACTCCCTTAGTATTTCTTTTTCCTACAATTCATACAAATAACACGTTGCTATTTAAGTTATTTTCATAAAATAATATTATTGTCAAGTTGGTATAGTTAAAATCAAATATGAAAGACTTACAGATTAACAGATACACCGAACAGTTTGAAACAATGACGTATCTAATACCTCATTGGCAATTTAATATATATATTTATTATATAAGTAAATGCACCAGATGGCGGCTAACCTGGGTCGGAAACTTGGATCACTGTCAACGAGAACATTAATAACTTTTTCATGTTGAATTCTTGACCAATTCTTCACATCACCACTATAACGAACAAAGAACTGTTATCATGGGAATTGAAGTCGGGAAGATTTAAGATTCTATGATGATTATTTAAAAACATTCTCTCGCAAAAAGATTGTAGGTGAAAACAAACTGGAGTATGGTATAAATAATATAAAATATATGGTATCCATATATTTTACTCGTACAAAATATTACTTTGAACGTAGATACTATACAATTTACGGACCATAAATCAGAACAATGAAGAACTAACTACATACTCTCGAAATAACTGAAATCTTATATGAAGAGAAATGTGACACATTACTGCAAACTAGATGCAAAAATAAAACAACCATTACGATTTGATTACGTTGAATACAATGAGGAAGACAAAATACTGCTAACTGTGTATAGTAATTATAGTTGAATATATCTCAATGGTAGTACAAGTGCAAAGTTGAGGTGCAAGTCTTGCTGGTAGCAGCTGCAGGCGACGCGCGGGCGCGGACACAGCGGCACGTGCAGGCGCAGGTGCCGCAGGAGCAGCTCCCCGCCGCCCTCCAGCGAGCCCGGCGCCAGGATGCCCAGCGCCAGCAGCTGCGCCGGGGAGTGCAGCGCCGCGCCCGTCGTGCGCCGCACACTAACACACCATACCGGGTACCACACCGGGTACTACACCGGGTACTACATCGGTTACCACATTGGGTACCACACCGGATAGTACATCGGTTACCACACCAGGTACTACATCGGGTACTACACCGGGTACCACACCGGGTACTACACCAGGTACTACACCGGGACCAACACAGGGTACCACACAAAAAACCCACACCGGGTCTCAGACCGGGTACTATACCGGGTAACACGCCGAGTATCACATCTGGTACCACACTGAATACCCTACCGAAACCCACGCGAGTATAACACCGCACCACTCACCCTCAGATCACAATGCTTGACGTAAACGACCACAAACATTCATACCACCAAATCCCCTATTATATAACGGTCCCTGGAAATCCCTATATACTTTCTTAAAACGCTGATGATTGAGAACATGGTGTATAGCTTAAGACGAATCTATGACAAAGAGTAGATACCTAATTCTTTAGATGTATTTGGCTCTGATAACCAGCATACTGACCTTAAGAGAGACCCCAATACCTATCTGTTCAAAATCCGGTACGATAAATTTAACGAGTTTTTTAAATAAATAAAGCATCCTTGCAGCGGATTTTGGATCTTATTAAAAAACGATAACTTACACAGTGACGAGCATGTCCGGTATGAGCGTGGTGATGGGTATGATGACGAGCGCCAGCCAGAACACGAGCGAGCTGAACAGCATGCGGTCCATGCCGCGCATCACCGCGCCGATCAGGATCGTCGGGTACACGTTGCTAACACAAACAAATCAATTATAAATTCAATAAAATTATATAATAAAGAACTTATCCAGCAAGTTGGTATTATCAGAAACGAGAAAACTGACTAGTTGACTGATTATTATTATGGCTTCGTGAAAAAGTTGATTAAATACAAAGCCAAAAACGAACCAAAATCGCTTTAAAAATAAAGCAGTTATACTCGTAAGCTCTTTAATTGGATGCTAGATAGTGCCCATTATAAAAATATGTGACGTTAATTGTTCTGTGCCTTCGTTTTGCGGGAAAGGCACATTAGAAGACGTAGCTGTAAATTGTAATTTTTCGCCGAATCCACAATTTTACACCAAACTCTCCTGCGATAGCGATTTTTAAGCAAAACTTTTTATACCTACTTAATCATGAATAAGTTATTGTTGATGTCGCAATTTCTACTGCCATGTAGGTACCTAGAATGTGTTATAGCCGAATAATTTGCCAAAAACCAAGAAAAAATTGAATTTCGCATTTAAGGCTGACGTTTTAGCCTTAAACGTTTATATCTGACATAGAATATAGTGGTATCTTTCTCCCTTTGGAAGATCTTTGTCGAGGTGAAGGTTACCTGTAGATGAGTATGAAGAGGAACCACATAGCGACGGAGCCCCAGATGGCCAGGTGCGTGACCCAGGTCCACGAGCGCGTGCACAGCCCCGCCTTCAGGCACACCGTCATCACCACGTACTGTACGAACAGAATGCTAGATTGTACTCACATTAATTTATTATTACATAGCACTCATCATCAACCCATTATAAAGAAAGAAAGAGATTTATTTAGCCGACACCAGATTAGGCTATAATCCCTCACATAGATCAAAATCGGGTTGGCAGACTTCACACGCCATCGAGAAAATCTCTCAAGCATGCAGGTTTCCGCACGATGTTTTCCTTCACAGTTTAAGCGCGTGATGATTAAGTATTAATACGTACTTCGAAAAGTCAGAGATGCGTGCCTTGGATTTGAACTCGAAATCTTTGCACTTGCGCTGACGCTCACGCTTAACGAATTTATTTTTATTAATACAGAATTATTATCGCTTATGGCCCTTGCAGTATAAAGAAACCCCTTCATACGAAAATCAAATGTCGAAGCCTCAGATCGAAACGAAGCAACGACGTCCAAAAATCTAACGACTAAACTTTTGTCAAACAACCAAATAAAATTTCGGAGTAGGATCAGCGCAAGATTAGAACTAAATAAAAAATGGAAAAACTAGTCCCGATCTTGCGGCTCAGAAAGACAAGTGTATACCCCCCAATCGATCCCTGGCGAACGATCCATGAGGATCGAGAAGGAGGAAAAGAGTTTAAGAAGTATTTACTAACGGTGTAGACACAGTTCCCGAGCAGCAGGTACCCTCCGTCGCGGCCGTGCGGCCACAGCACGTGGTGGCTGGCCAGCAGCATGGGCAGCCAGAACAGCAGCACCGAGTGCAGCAGCGCGTTCACGGCCCACACCCAGAACACGCGCACGTTGAACATCAGCCCGCGCTGCGACGGGATGTACAGCTCCGGGTGCTGCGGACACGTTTCTCTTCACTACCAGTACGCATCGGTATTGCAAAGTTATACAACGTTAATTTTTGTTTACCCTTAAGCCGAAACACCCCAACTTTATAGCTTCATACCACCACGCTTGTATTCCCCTAAGGTTTAGGCAGAGGTGTACTAATTTACACTCACACTTCGCCGGTATGTTTAGGTCCCATGTAATAGGGGCGAGCCTATTGCCATTAACCGGGCACAAATCCAGACTCCGAGCTGCTACTGAGAAATTCATAGAAAAACCCAACTTGCTCGACCTGGGGATCGAACCCAGGACCTCTAGCGTAGCAGTCGCGCTTAGGACCACTAGATTAATGATGCAGTCCGTATATATAGTCATGTGGTTCATTAATACCAATTGTCGTTTATAATTGAAATTAAATCTTACCCTTAGCATAATTTCAGGAGAGCATAGTTTATCGAAGAGTCCGATGGCGAAGGGCGGTAATGCCGTGAAGATGACGTTGTAGAACCCTATCGTCCAGCGCTCGAACAGGATCTGACCGGACCTGCGTCAAACATATTTTATTTTAATTTTTTATTCAGTCATTATCGTCCCACTGCAGGGCAAAGGCCTCCCTACTCCCCTTCCACTCCTCTCGTTTCAGAACCTTTTGCGGCATAACATACATTACTTATGAGATAAGAGATTCTTTATTATTCCAAACAAGATATATGTTAATTTATTATACGTTATTTATTTTATTACTAGATTTCTTTATCCCTCACTGGAAGACAAAACGTTCCATCACACAAACATTAATTCTTATGTTTTATCGATTACAAACTCAATTTATTCCCCGTTGCGTACGCACGCAGGGAAGCAAACGATTACTTTTAAATGTAAGACTGTTGTTAAACAATTTTATCGTCGTAGTATAAGAAGCAAAAAAATGGACGTACTACCAAAATAAATTATTGTATGACAGTAAATGGAAATATTTATTTTGTAAAGGATTAGGAGTAGGTTGACGTCAGTACTACAATGGTCAGGTTTCGGACCGACAACCACATGATCTCAAGACCGACGCTCTAGCCATTGCGCTACCGTCGCTTCATTGAAAACTGAGATTGAAATGTTATTATTATTAATTCGCGATCTGCCATCTACAGATTAAAAGGTAAAGAAGGACAAAAAAGCTTCTTTTTACTAAGAAACTGGATACAAACATGGTCTTAGAAGCACTCACCAGGCAGAGTATATGGCGAACCAAAGCTCGATGACGTAGAGGCAGATGTTCTTGTAGAAGGAGTACAGGATCAGCTTGCTGATGCGGGAGTAGTTCCACGCGCCGTGCACCAGCAGCAGGCGTAACAGGAAACGGAACTGCAACAATGGAACAACATTTTGTTAAATGATTGTGGAATAGATAGAGGTAGCTTTTCTCCGCAACTTCATTCACGGGTATGTGATCACAATATCCATTAGCGGAAAAAAACAACACAATTTGAGATTGCTCTCAGAACAAAGATTACTTAGAAACTCGGAAACTAAATTTTACTTTATAATAGTATACATTTTTCGTTTATTTTTTCGTATATGTATGTAGTATAAGTGGCGTTACTTAGTAAATTACTATCTAAGCAGTAGTTACTACTCGTACTGCACTGTTGTTGTTGACAGTGACCCAAAAAAATTAGCTATAGGGATGCGAGCTGCCTAAGACCGGGATGGTTGAAGCTCTTTAGAGGAGGCCTAAGTTCAGCAGTGGACGGCAATAGGCTGGTATGATGATAGAGTAAACCTGTGCGATGCTGTAGTCGGAGGCGCACACGGCCTGCAGCCCCTCGACCCCGGAGATGCCGACCCCGACGGAGGCTCGCTGGATCATGGCCACGTCGTTGGCTCCGTCGCCGATGGCCAGCGTCACCGCGCCAGTCGCGTTCGATACCATTTCCACCACCTGGACAGACAATTGTTTGGATAAAATATAAAACTGCAAAAGGAGCTTTATATTGAAGGCGAAAGGTTGAAACTTGCTATGGCAAGCTCCGACATCTTGGTACCCTGTGAGGCTGATCGTTTCTACTTGGGGGCCAAATTCCAATCAAATTCAATTCATTCATTCCAATTGTATTTTCGCAAATTGTGAGTCTATAAAGCAAAATTTCGAAGTCATCATTTTTAATGCAATGATCCCAAAATATGTTATAGTCAGAAAAACTTAAACAAAAAAAATTTGCGCCCCAGCAGAGACAGATTAAACAGTCATCAGAAATTTAATCAAAGGTTATCTTAGGAACTTTTTTAAAGAATTATAAAATGTGCAGAGTGGTAGAAATGTAACTAACCTCAGCCTTCTGTATGGGCGAGACTCGGCAGCACACGACGACTTTGCAGGAGATGCACAGGTCCAGGAAGTCCTTCTTGAGGTCGCAGCCCATCGCGTACTTGAGGGTCTTGCCGTCGATGATGAGCGCCACCTCGTTCTGCTTGCGGAGGTTCTCGCCGAAGTCCATCGTATGCCGCGATATGCACTCGCGGGTGCCCTGGTACCACAAACCAGGAGACATTTAAATGGTGGGTCTAGGAAGGGTCAAAGAGTTTATTGTACCAAAAATAATACGAGTACAGTGAGCAGATAACGCCCTAGCCCCACCACTAGGATTCCCTGCCGTGTGGTCTATTCCTTTCAGTCTAGTTGTCATAGAACTTGGCACAAGTAGGTGTCTAAAACTGCCTTCAGAATATAATTATCCCCTTATTCCAAAACGCTGATGAACAGAGAGACGACCAAATTGGTCTCGTAACATTTGTCACGCTATATAAGAACCGCAACGACCCACATGCAAGGTAAATACGGACGCCTGGTAATCGCAGGCAATACACCTGGTTGGAAGTTGAGAGTACAACACACCTACGGAATTAAAGCTTTTTGTTTCACTCGAAAACAAAATAGAGACGCGACAGAGCTGCATCTTCTTATTTCCAGACAAAATATTGTGGGCCAATAATTAATCTACGGCTTAGGGAAAAAAATGATATTTGTATATTGATTTAAACTCTTCGAATTCAAACTACTTGGTGGTACTGACGTCCAGGCTGTCCTCGTTGAGTATGATGAGCGGCATGCCGGTGTGTATGAGCCGCGCGGAGTGGGCGATGTTGATGGCGGTCTCCTGCTTGTCTCCCGTCAGCACCCACACGTTGATGTTGGCCTTCAGCAGCGCCGCTATCGTCTCGGGGACGCCGTCCTACACAACGTTGTATTACAACTTTTAAATATTATAATATTCGTAGAGGTAGTGTCACAAAAAATCGTCAGGTGGAATATTCGCAAATAAAAGATTTGATTTGATTGATTTGATTTGACTAATATACAGCTCTGTCGCAATGTAATTAGTTTCAATACGCTGACAGGTCCCAGACAACGAGCCACAAAAAAATTGTAAAAGAGAATTGCTCATTTTGAAAAAAAAAAAGGAAAATTCTAATAAAATGAGAATCTCAACCCTTCACATGTTAAGGCCCAATAACACTTTACTCGACCTGAGAATCGGACCTGCTTAATCGCTGCGTTTGCGGCAGTGTCAACAGAGGTTAACAGTTACTTTTTGATAAGGCATATTTAATATGTTATATGAATTTCGATAGGTCGTATTACCACATTATTATTATTCAATCATTTTAAGGTTGTAAGAAAGGGATGGTGTTCTACAGGTTAAATAGTGGCATACCTCTTCAGTTACCTAAAAAAGATCGCATTAACATGTTACGGTATGGATTCGGGAGTCTGAATATCAAAGATGATGTAGCAACCTGCAGCTTGTCCTCGATGGCGGTGGCGCCGAGCAGCTGCAGGTTGTTCTCGATGAGCATGGCAGCCTCCTCGATCTTCTGCTCGCGGTCCTGTATCGCTATGCTGGCCTTGTGGTATGTGTTCGACCAATCCTGAACAGTTTATTATGCAACGGTTATTAATATCAAGATTAAAATAAATTAAATAAGTTTTTTGCTGTTATGGAATAGAAAAACGTTAATCTTACTTCAACCAAGTCAATAAAATCAAACAAGTTCCATATCATACACGCATCACGCACTACAAAATCTGTTGTTACGGTCACATGAGATACACAATAGTTATTGTGTGTTATTTAGCGTTGCGTTGTTTAAAAACCATCAGATTATATGGATGTGTGGTTAGTTATTATATCGAGTAAATCTGAGGAGTCTTTAAATTTAAGGAACAGTTATTCGTATGAAATCCTGTTTAGTAATCTACTGCGAGCAACATGGTGTGCTCAGGTGCGTGTCATCGTCAGTAGCATGTTGTACCTGGTAGATGTGTTCAGGGATGTCAGCCACGGCGAACACCAGCGTCCGCAGGCCGTCGTTGGCGAACAGCTCCAGGTGCGCCAGCGTGGCCGGCGCCAGCCCTGCGCGCGCGCCGCCCGCCAGCCGCGGGAACAACACCGAGTCCGCGCCCTTGCAGTACAACTTGATCTTACCTGTCACACAATCCTACTATTCATTATCCATTCATGTCTAAAAATTTACATCCTACGAGTAATTTGTATTAGACTGCAGCAGGCTGAGAATTTTGCGAGGTCGAGCGATAAATGATCAGCTGGCAGAAGCTGGATGCCGAAAAGCGGAGGACAGGGTGAAATGGCGCACACTAGGGGAGGCCTACGTCCAGCAGTGGACTAGTATAGGCTGATGATGATGATGATGAGCGATCAATATTTTGTCGACTCTAATATGCGCCATCAAATTTTAATTCTAGTTTTACGACACATCTCAGTCGGGTCAACTAGAACAAGTGTTGTTTACTTTTAAAGACACAAACATAACAATGAATTCCCGCGCATTCAACAGAAGTATAAGTACATATTTTTATTATTTAGGCAAATGTATAAAGCTGCAAAACATAGATGAGTAAAAACATGTATGTGCATACCGGTGGGCGTGCGCACGATGACGGACATGCGCTTGCGCACGGAGGTGAAGTCGAGCACGTTGAGCAGCTGGTACTCGTGCGTGGCCGCGCCCACGCGCACGCGCACGGCCGCCGGCGTGCGCTGGTCGAACACGTACCCGAACCTCTGCGCGCCCATCACCAGCGCGCGCTCGTCTGCACCACATCAACATTATTATATTACTCACTCACTTTCAACAAACAAATCTCTTTTGCTAATATAACTAAGCATAACATATTTAAGTGTCGGAACCTTAATTGCTAGGACGTTGTACTTGCGATCATGTGGTTGCTGGTTCGAAACCCACCCATTGCATTACCAACGTGAAGCCACTCGTAATACTAGCATTTACATAGCTTAATACGAGGTGAAACTTTAGCAATCAATGTCTTCCGATATTAGCATTGGATCTCTATTATATAAATGCCAAATATTGCTCCACATTGTAAAACTAGCATATCCGATAATACAAATACTGTCTGGACTTGAAAAGAAACCATTATTCTCTAAGTTTGTTTCGGCGTTTCTACTGAGAGGTCGTAAGACTAAAATCCGGCCAAGTGCGAGTCGGACTCGCGCACCGAGGGTTCCGTACAAACCTGTAGGTATAAAGTATTTTTATTATGCAATTTTTCCTTTATCTGTGCTATAAGACGTTGCTTCGTACCAAATTTCAAGATTCTGAGGTCACGGGAAGTATCTCGTAGGTTTTGATTCCCTTACGAAAGTCGAAAATTTGCGGCATAAACGGTTGTATCTTTTGAAGTTTGATTTTTTCACAGCTTCAATCCCTTGAAGCTCTGAAAGTCTACTGTCCCCAGTAGACCTGAGTATTTTATATAAATTCCAGCTTGATACCTTCACGCGTTCCTGAGAAAAAGGGTGACTCTTGACAGACAGACCGAGGGACGGACGGACGGACAACAAAGTGTTCCTGTAAGGGTTCCGTTTTTTCCTTTCGAGGTACGGAACCCTAAAAAGATGGCGTCAGTAAAACAAAATAAAAAAGTCTCTGAAGGAACCTTTTCACAGAAATAACTGATTATTTGTGTATGTAACCTGGTGAAGCGGCGTGGTAGTGCAGCTGGTCGCCGACGCGCTCGGGGATGACGGTGTGGCAGATGGCCAGCATGGTGAGGAACTCGCGGATAATGTCGGACGTCGGGTGGTTGCGCTCCAGGTTCTGGTACAGCGGCGTGTCCTCCAGCTTCTCGTCAGGACCCGGACAGTTGTAGATTATCTGCGTCATAACAAACGTATAAAAGCAAAACTCTTGGTGTAAAAGTGTTAGAATGGAGACCACGGGACCAGAAAAGACGTCGAGAAGGATGGAAGGATGACATCAAAAAAGTGGCAGGCAGCAACTGGACCTTAATTGCCCAAGACGCAGGTAAGGGGAGAGGATTAAAGGAGACCTACACCAAATATTTGGTCGATCAAGGCTAAAGAAGAAGAAGAACAAAGATATGTATTCTTGGCTTATAGCTGATAGACCGAGTTCCAAATGTCGAGATTCGTACACGTGAGCAAGTCTTTTACGTTCAAAATCGAGTAATGGAGATAAAATAGACAACTTAACAATGAGGATCAGTACAGTTATAGAAAATGCAATAAAACTAGTATCCACATTATTCTTTATGACATAAGAATGATATATCTTTTTGAATTATCCAAATCGGCCCATTACTTACGAAGATATTAAGTAATAAACATATGTCCCTCCTGCCGCTAAAAAATAATGTACGCGAGTCCGTGTGACGTCACAGTGCCGAAACCGAGCGCGGCCGGCACTTTTACTTCACGATTCGACGGAGTGGCGACGCGGTTGGTCACTATATTTGACAATTTATTTACAGAACGTGTTGTTAAAGTGTTATTTTGTGATATTAAGTATAAAATTTACATAATATGAGTACTAATAAACTATTTTGTATTCAATATCTTTCCTTAAATCTCTTTCTAAATCTGTACTATAAAGAGGTAAAGTTTTTGAAGTTGTAGGGCGGTAATCTCTAGATCTACTGAACCGATTTTGAAAATTCTTTTACCAATAGAAAGTCACGTTATTTGTTAGTGTCATAGGCTATATTTTAACCCGACAAATTAAAAGACTTTTTCGTGGTAGTCGTATTTGCTAAAGTAAGTCGGAGAGTCGGTCAAGTAAAAATGTTTACCGCCCAACGAAGTGCGCACGGTGCAGATAGTATTCCTTATCTTGCCTTTTCTTATAACCGGATATCAATTTTATTTTTTTTGGGGCTTTTGACATTCAAACTTATAGGGCAAAACTCATTTTCACTCACTCACTCCCTTCTTCAGTTTAGCTTTCCTCCAACCAACTTAAACTATACTTAATTTATTTGCTTCTAGCGAATTTGCTTTTTACCCAAGTACGTACACACGGCTACAGGTCAACCTGGGTCAACCTATACAAAACCAGTTTAAGCCGATCTCGCATCGTATGGGCTTTCCATACGATAAGAGGCCAGCGTAAACTGGATTTATAAAGCTCGACATGTGGGTAGCCGTGCGTACGTGCCTGTGTCATTGTTTTGACCTTTGAATGTACCGTAGGAATGGGATAGGGTGAATAGGTAGGTAGGTACGTAGGTTTATACACAAGTCTCAGAAAAAGTAAGTATGTATGTACCTAAACAGTAATTTAGTAGGTATCAATCATGGACCCTGTCGGGCACGGCAATTTAGGAGAGAGGAGGAAGGCATTCTATTTTTATATTTGTTACGCCTACTACTTTTTTTGTTCTTAATTTTTTTTTCATAGTTTTTTTATAGAGAATACCTATGTATTCTCTTATTTTAAGCCTGCTGTATTAATAAACCGTGCCGTGCTAGCCGTGTATACCTTTGTACACACGGCTACAGGTCAACCTATACAAAACCAGTTTAAGCGGATCTCGCATTGTATATACTTTCCATACAATAAGAGGCCAGCGTAAACTGGTTTTGTATAACTTGATGTGTAGCCGTGCGTACACTACACGTATAGTAGTTACTTACCAATTTATTTCCATATCAACTAAATATTACGTATGAGTAGTTATGTAGTGAGTGCCTCATTAGTTTAGTGGTTTAAAGCGCGACTACTACGCTAGAGGTCCTGGGTTCAATTCCCAGATCGAGCAGTGTTATTGGGATTTTCTATGAAATGCGCATTTGCAGTTCGGAGTTTCGATTTGGGCCCGGTTAATGGCAATGGGTTCGCTCCCTATTACATTGGACTTAATCTACCGGCGAACTGTCGGTGTATATTGGTACACCCCTGCCTAACCCTTTGGTGAGTAGAGGCGTGATGGTATGTTATGTTAAGTAGTTATAGACCTACATGTATGTACTTCGAAATGATCTTCACAGCAATGTCTTGTAGCCGGGACACAGAGGGTAGAGTTTTATCGTCTCTTTTTACAACGGAAAACCTACCAATTTTTACGAAGATTTGGGTCATTTGGCACGTTAAAAAATAGTTTTTATGGCGTTTTATTATTTATAGATATTATACACAGTTAAAAAAGCTGAATTAGACACAAATCGGACGCTTAATTTGTTTCTAAGTCCCAAATAAGCAAATAAAACACTGCGCGCCAACGGCTAACTCGCGGCGAACGACACTGTGACGTCACAGCTATTTCGGCGGCCGCTCAGTAAACTTTGCTAGTAATTTGGTCATAACTTCGTCAATTTTTGTCGTAGAACAAAAATTTTTGCACTGTTCGTTAAGGTTTTACTAGCTCTATAAATCTGCATTCTCAACTAAAAACGTTACTGATCCTCATTATTACAGGTTTTTTTATGGATCGGTTTCCACTTCTTTTAGGGAACACTCACCTCTCCGATGGAGCACTTGCGGAACTCCATGACGTTGCAGGTGAGGGTGCCGGTCTTGTCGCTGAACACGTACTGCACCATGCCGAGCTCCTCGTTGAGGTTGGAGGTGCGCGCCATGGCCGGCGTGTCCGATGCCTCGTGGTACATCTCGCTGTCCATCGCTATGAACTTAGCCTGCACAAACAACACACCCACTGCTGAACAAATACAAACAAAATACCTATTACAGGTCGAGCGGATGTGCCTGGTAAATGACAATAGACTCGCCCCCTTATTATATAGGACCTAAAACATACCGACGAACTGTGGGTACAGTAACTACACCAGCCCACAGCCCTGACCACCAATACCTTAGACCCTGTTCCCGATACCGGTGGATGAGTATTTTTCATATTTTTAATGTTTTTATTTAATGGAAAATACTTTAAAAATGTAAATTAATATGTTTAAAAATAAATGGAAGATAAATAATGATAATGACAATTTATTGTAATTTGTCCGTGCCAACGGTGCATTATTATTCTCGATAGTGTTAAATTCTTACGGTCAGCGCAACATCGGAAATATTCTAGAATAGACCAAGATAAGTGTACCTTAAGTCATGAAAAAAGTGTGGATGAGAATTGTACTTACTTGAAAAAATCTAACAATTTCTGCAGTAACTTGTAACGATATAGGTATAAGATTGTTGTACAATATTAAAAATGTCAAAAAGTTAAATCCGAAATGTGCATTCTGCGCCTCTGTAACAACGACAAAAACATTGAATTAATAAATTTAATTAAGATGTGAATTTGTGAGTTTATATTGTCATTTTAGTGAAGGAAACAATCTACTGGGGGCAGGATTTGAACATGCATCTTCTGGTTAAATACACCAGACACTATGACCAACTAAGCCACCGAAAGACTCACTCGCCAGGTCGAAATTTGCCTTCACATCCTGTATTTACGTCTTTGAAGTGACGTCAGACGTTGTTCTATATTACCACCTCATCCTTCGAGGATGTTCTGGAACTTACATACCTTCTAGTCCAATGTACCAGTCGGAGTGCGACCTCATCCAGACCTCGTTGAAGCCTGCGCTCAGCAGCGACAGCGTCAGCAGGATCATGAACAGCATCAGGATGTGCGTGTTCGTTTGGCGATCGATCGACGACCGTTTCAGCGGCGCTGCGGGACGGACAGACATTTTAGTTCTCATATGAACAAGACAATATAACTGGCTGAAAGCATTTTTCTAGTATGTTTAGTAGGTGTACCTACTCTCTATTACATGGGACCTAACATACCGAGGAACTAGGAGTGTACAGTGGCCAGCACATCAGGATGAGGATGGAGTATGATGATTTGATGAGTAATGTAGCCAGTGAAATTATTGGACAAATTTGACTTCAAAATTCATCAAGATAGTGTGAGTGTTCTTTCTGGAGTCTACAAAATGGTTTGTCTTCTTATCTTATTACCTTTGGTGGAGTTTTTCATGAGCTTGGTCTCGTGTCCCGTGTAGATGACGATGCCGTATATGTAGTTGGTGTTCCGCAGCATGGCGCCACGCAGCAGCATCTGATCCAAACCCAGCGGTATCGTCCTGGATAATTCATTCACTTTAGTTGGTTGGAGATTAGATCTCATTCTTATATGAAGACGGTACGGTTTTTTTTTATGTTTACTAGCAATGTGGGTCGCACATTACTAGTATTCTTGTTAACCCCTCGTACTAAGCTAGATGCTTGTATTACGAGTCGGTTTACGTCGGTTTGTAGTTAAGTCTACAGTCACTCACTTAGCATTAGCGTCCTTCAGCATTCCATTAAACTCGTACAGATGCCTGTTGGGTTGTTCGCACTGCACGGTGGCGGTGAAGTCGGCCAGCGCCAGCGTGTTGTCAAGCCGCGAGGTGTCCGCGGGCGCCTGGCGGATCTTCAGGTTCGTCTCCCCGTCCAGATTCGAGGTCTCGATGAAGGAAATGCCTTGAGGTTCGCTAAAACGAAAATTTATATCATGATGATCTTGGTTAAAATCCGTCCGTTCAAAAATCTTCGTCATATCTTCGAATGATACATTTTAATTTGTGATCTATAAATTATATTATATTGTTAGACTAGCTGTGGCCTGCGATTTCATCAGCATTGCCCTGCCGTTAAAGTGACGTTAAAATAAATAGCCTATAACCTTGCCCAAGATTATAAATAAATTACCGTGACTTGTATTATGTATGTATTTCATTATTTGATTGTAACGTTTTATTTTACCTAACTGTGAAAAAATGCTGCTAGTTAGGTGGCACAATATGGAGCCACAAAGTATTAAATGTATTAACAAGTACTTCCGTCCCGCTGATCCACTTTTGGATACCAAACATTGGCATGGTATGGCACAGTATAGCGGGCTATTTTCCGCAAGTTTTTTGACATCGCATAACATGACGGATCACAAACATCCATTTTTTACAACATATTCTGCAAAATCCATTAATCTTTCTACTATTTAGGTAACACATCAACATGGTGACGTTTTTATTGACTTAAAATTACTGACAACACTAATTTCAAGGCGTTTCGTTTTGCTAGTTTTGATAAATAATATTTATTTCTGCAAATAGATCCTTTAAATACACTTTTACAAGTCAATGTTTTACTTTATTTTAAAGCTAGATGATGATGATGATTAGACGCCGGCATTTTCTATCTGACGAATTCTGAGAAGAAAAGGCGAAACAAACTCAGAGCATCATGGTCTCTTTTAAAGTCCAGACAAAAGTTTTATTTTATTTCATGAAAGTGGGAAGACCGTAGAGATGAATTTTTGTCAAAACGTATTGAATTATTATTACGAATTATTTACAAAACAATTTAAAAATATTTTACGCTACTCTTATGTCGATTAGACAATGAACAGTCAGGCGAACATTGACTGTCATAACAGATTTATAATGTGTGCATGTTAAATAAATTGACAACCTTGCAAGACATAAACACTATTTAAAACTTAACTTTTAAATTTTAAATATATTATTGTTTTATCTTGTGTTCTATTGGTGTTTCACCTTGCGAACATGTATGTAAATCAACACGCTAGTGAAAAAAACGCATCGGAGAACCAGTTGAGCGATTCATGGATGTTTATGGACTGATGAAACTTTTAAGGAGTTTTGACCTACATATTCATTAGTGAAGCTCTTTAGCCTTTTTATTATGTATGCTACGTATTTGTTTTGTATAGTAAGTACTGTAGTGACCGGTGTTTGGCACCGCAGTGCTGTTAGTATAAGGTTGTTCGGTACTCGATGAATAAACAATAATATTTTCTCATGAAACAACTGAAAAAATATCCCTTTTTTTTCTAGACAAAAAAGCTATAAGAAAATAAAATCAAAATTAAAAATACAAATCGAAAATGTTCAGCATTCAACATTCGTTCGCTTGAGGGCAAATACCTCCCTCAGTCCCCTTTCTTCTAATTTTCTTCTTCCCCTCCCTTTTCCTTAGGTCGGTAACATATTACCATCGGGCGGGCCGTATCCTTGTTTGCCAGTGGTAAACAAAAGGTAATTAATGTTACCTGGAGGACAGCAGCACGAGGTCGGCGGGGAAGAACTGGTTGTTGAGCACCTTGCATATGTCGCCGACCAGCATCTGTTCCCACAGGATGGTGTGCCACCGGCCCTCGCGGAGGACGTCCACTTTGCGCCTGTTCGTCTCATCGTCGGCTCGATGTCGTTTCTGAAATATTACATAATATACAATACCTACCAGATATTATTTACTGACGTTTCACTCGCATACCTATATTTTTTTTTATAAAAGGTAGTCTTTATTTTTCCTGAGGATGTAATCTTCTATCTCCTTCTCGAATTTTATAGAAATCTGTTCAGTTGTTTAGGCGTGAAATGGTAATAAACAATCAGATAAACAAAACATACTGAAGTACACCTAAGTACATGTCGCAATTGTTTTAAATCCTAACTCCGAGATAGTACTGATAATTAGTAATATTACATAAAAATAAGGAATCGAATCTAGGATCAGTGGTGGCGCTTGCGACCTCTATATCAATTTGACAAGTAACACAAGACGGTAAACCCGTACAAAACCCAATATGATGGATAAGTATGGCCTGATCCCCCTCCAAATGGTAATAAGCACGGCGCCAAAAACAATAAGTACCTACAATATTTAATTAAGAGCCATTCGCAATTATTAACGGGAAGTTACGAGTTCTACTCGGAAATAAGTGGGCTTATCAATTCTGTACAACAACATAAGGATAAAAATAGTTTCACAAATAGTATTATGACATATTTCCTTACCTCACATGCCACGATTTTATAACTACATATTTTATTATGAAGGAACAAAGTACACGCAGGTAAAATTTAGGAATTACATACGATATGCTCATCAAAGAAACGCTAAGGCCTTGTGCCCACTGCAAGGGATTAAATATAACGTAACAATTTGATATTAAAGTTGATATTTCAAAAACAATGGTAGTCAGCTTTTGTTTTTGTGGCTATGACCATTGTATTTGGAATTTTAACTATAATTTTATAGTATTAAGTTATATTACGATTCGTTACTTAAAATTCCCTTGTCGTGCGGTGCCGCCTATGGGTGCAGGGCTGGCAATGCCACGGGTAATGGCCGCGTCAATACCGAACATTATTAGAGTATCTAGATATACTTACAAAGTCCTCAACGATCTCCTTGATGGCGCTCACACTGAGAATGAGTATGAGTGGAGTGAGCGTGGTCCAGCGGCCCGTGGGCGACACGTCGGGGATCTGCTGCAGCAGCGCGATCAGCAGGAAGAAGCAGTTGGAGTAGCGCCGGAACTGCTCAAACAGGAACAGCGGGATGAACGACGGCACGCTGCGGAGGGAAACATGTCAGTTACGGAGCGGCACTGACTGAAGAGTTACATTATGTTATACTGGTGCACTTTCGCAGCTTTAAAAAAAGGAGGATCATAGGGCTGGTTATAAGAGTGATTAACTTTTTCATAGGCACAGTTGCGCACGGCCACAGCACTTTGCATTTCATCATCGCTAAAATGGCCAGTTTTGCCGAAGTATAATATGAATGAAGTCACTTTGACATTACAGGATTGCTAAAAAAATAAGACAGCAACATGCTATCAAGCTGCCATGGGTAGTGGCTTAACCAGCAGGTTGCAGGCTTTAGTTGCCAAGAAGGGGCAGCAAGCATAGCCACGTCGTGTACCTACATGATTAATTGAGTTTTGATTAGCTCATTAATATACGATTTCTTGTCCAATTTCAGTCCAAATTGTGGAATTGTAAAAGTAATATAGAAACTGACAATTGTAGAAGTACGGGCGGCAAAAACTTGACAGCCTGTACTTGGGAAATGTGTAAATTCGTCATTGGCTATGGATTTTAAATAAGTTATATTCACATTTGCAACGGTACAATTTATAAATGATAGGCAGTTTTCTAGGGCGTTCCTCTGGGGGGTCAACTTATTATGACTAAGCACACAACTAAACACCATAATCTGAGAGTACAAAACTACGTTATTACATTCTGATACGATCCAATTATTTACAGTACACTCCCAATTACGATTGAATACGTGATAAGGCCCACAAGCACGAAAGTAACGTCTGTGCAGTAAATTCTAACTAGATACAGGACGAAGTCACACGAATTATTAACCTTACCACAAATTCTTCATAACAAAGTTTTATACCTTGAAAACTATGAACATATAGGTTTAGTCTCTTATAGGTATACCTACATTTTGGAAGAAAATTTAAGTAATTCTCTTCGGCTTGTATCCAGTGCGAAATAACAGCTAAGTAAAACTAGACACAATATCTTCCTCATTAGACTAGTAGTAGTAAGTGCGACTGCTACGGTAGATTTCCGGGGTCAATTCCAAGGAGGACCAAAGTGTAGTTGGTTTATTTTAAATAAATTGTCAGTAGAAGCTCGGAGTTTGATCTATGACCGGTTAATAGCAATAGTGTCTTCTATTAGGTACTCGTGTGGGATATTAGCAAACCAGCCTACTGTGGGTGTACATTAGTACACCTCTGCCTATCCCTTCAGGTAATACAGACATGGCTGTATGTTATGTAACTAAACACAAAAACGAATGTTTATACCAGCGGTGACAGTCTGAAGTCCATAAAATTACGCAAATAGGTATCTAGTTAAGAATTCGTTGACAATAGTTTTGAGTGACGTTTCTATTAGTTAAGCACTGAGTTAAACTGTTAGACCGCGAACAGGCGGCTAACAGAATATCTAAAGTTACGAACTTAGCTGTCCTAGTAAAGTTTGTTAACCGATCATGGGAATTATTAAGTTAGCCGTGGACGAAGCAGACGAGCCACACTAAACGAGGCAAGGCTTTGTTGTCATAGAAAGAGATATAAATTCCCTAGGAGTACACATCGTTTGCCATCAAAGACTATTAAACCTCTTTGTTTGCCATCTTTATTGATATATTGTTTAGAAAAAAAAAACAAAATTAAATATTTTGTAATTATTCTACATTGCGGAATGCAAAATTAGTACATATTATTATGTATTTATATTTTAACATAGGTACACTATTATTTTCTAAAAGTCTTATACGAGTAAAGTAATGCCAAGAAACACGCTTGTATTCCCCAAAAAGGTTAGGCAGAGGTGTACTAATGTAAACTTACACTTTGCCGGTATGTTTAGGTCCAATGTACCAAATGGCGGGCAAGCCTATTGTCATTAGCCGGGCACAAATCCAGACGACGAGCTACTAATGAGGCAGTCAGTATATTAATAGCATACCATAATCGGCCTATACCGTAGCCTATACCGAATGTTCCCACTGCTGGGACCCACGCTTCCTCTCGGCGAGAGGGAGCGGCCGTAATACCTACACTAAATGGGCCCAGTGCGGGTTGGAAGATCTGTATGCCGTTCAGGAATAAACAAAAAAAATATACAGTACACAAGTACCACATGTTAAAGTAATTGTAGGTTCGACGCTTTGATCGTATCGACGGCAATTTACAGTGAATACACATCATAAATTATAGGACTGAACCTAGAAAAACATCGAATGGAATATAATTTGTCATTTGTCAGAAAACGTTTTCATTCGATAGCTTGGGTAAGTACATTTTTTATTAAATGTCGCCATAAATATTGGTCATATAAATATTTTCTCCTAGTAATATTTGACTAAATATTTTGGTGACACATCGAAGTTCCAACAAGACGTGATCTAGTTAGTAACTAGGTAGGTATCTGGTTTGGTTAAAACTTCGATATTTCGTTAGTTATTGGAAATTACGGCTGACTAAAGGAAAACAGAATGAGGAATGTAATGTAATGTTGCCAATAAGCAGACCTATCCTACAGTATTACAATTGTAATCTATGCCTGTAATATGTAGCACAATTTTCCTTTCCTTTCTTCATAGTGCTGGTGAAGCATACCTAGCCTATGAATTAATCGGCGTTCTTAATTGGTTTTCAATAGACAGCTTTCAAGGTACTTCAGTAGGCTGATTATCTACATCATCACATGTTCACATCTATTCCGCAACCCTGAAATTTCGTCGCAATACTGATATGCTAAGGATAAAGTGGATTTCAGTCCCCAGGTATTTCGGCCTTCTGACTACCACAAACAATTGTGTATTAGTGTAGGTATCTAGGTGTAGGCGTTCCTTGCGATAACCAGAATCGATGACTGAAACTGAAAATTCCATCTCGATCTGGCTTCGTTATAACTTAGCCACGCCCCCAAAGTATTTCAATTTTATCATCACAGCATAGCATATACTGCCTCCTTAGTGTACTGATCCTAAGCGCTACGCTAGAGGTTCTGGGTTCGATTGCCAGGTCGAGCAAAGTAATAATGGGTTTTTGTATGAAATTCTTAGTAGCAGCTCGAAGTCTGGATTTGTGCCCGGTTAATGGCATATTATTTATTACCCGGTCCGGTTATTACATGGGACATTAAACATACCGGCGTAACGTGGGTGTACATGAGTACACCTCTGCCTTACCCTTCGGGGAATACAGGCGTGATGGTATGTAGTTATTTACCATAGCTGCTTGTCATTCGCACTGTTGGTAAATTAAAAGTGTTTATTCGTTTGTATTTATCTCATAACTCATTAACCCGTAATGTATCAGTTTCAGCGTACTCGTATTATTTGCTCGTCAGAACACATTATAGGTACTTGTTTAGCGACGGTCATTAATGTTTGTAATAATTTTTGTAACAATATGGGCAGGTGATGTCAGCACCTACATAGTGTAGTTACATTTGATACGTGATCGTTCCGTAAAAGGCATGTATAGGAAGTATCAACAACGTTAATATTAGGTTTTACGTAGGTTTTACGTTCTAAATATTAATTGCCTATGGACCAATACGTTTCACACACGTTCTGACTTCGTACCAGTACCAGAATTATACTTTTCATGTGTTTAGTTCACCTCACGTCTATTTAAATAATTTTCATTTAATTTCATTCATTAAATTTCATATACCCTTTCAATATTCCTCCTGACTTATCCTTTGTAACCATTTTCTTTGAACAATGAACTAAACTTGCTCAGTTGTATACAGGTACTCTGTCTGAAGCACTCAACTAGAGAGATAAAACGGCTATAACATTGCACTCATACCCGTGAAAGATACTTTGACTTTTTGTTATCATCAACGAATATAAGTATTGTCCCACTGTTGGGCACTAAACCCTCTCAGAGCAGTCCATCTCCACCACCACTAGCATACTGCTAATTGGCAGACTTCCCATGCCGGTTGAGAATCTCTCAATTCTCAATATACAACAATTTCGCTCAGGCGTTCAGGTTTCCTCACGATATTTCTTTCGCAAATACTACTTACGCACATGATTTTTAAATTTTCTTGTATGAGAATGAATATGAAAATGTATGAGAATGATAGGCTCTATTAAAATTTACCAAAACCAATCATGTTCTTGGTTCTACATCATAAGCATGTCTAGTGCCCACTATCTGCTTGCCGAGTCTCTTGAGTATTGATTATGTTATTATCCTTGAAACCATTAGGTTTTATAGGGGTAATTGAAACGAACGGAGGAAAATTGCGAAAGCGCACTACTGAAAGTACACCTGTACGAGAAATAATTCATATGAATGAAAAGAAATGGTTTTTCACCACTTGCAAAACCAATGGTATCCACAAAAAAGAATCCATAAATTGAAAAATAATTTGTAAATATTTTCAGAACAAAATCCAGATTGCAGTTGATTTCAATGTTGAATCCATAAAAGAGCGTGTACATTTCGGTAAGTCCATGTTCAAAAAACAACAGTTAACTAAACGCATATAAAATGACGGTAAAAGCAATCGTCACGGTGGCAGCTGGCAGGTGTGGTAGTGGTACCTGCGATATATACCTAGGTATTAATGTAAGGCGTAACGGACATACCAACGCGTACTAATTCTTGATAAAACAAATATTTTATGCCCTTATCTCAATACTTACGCTTTGAAGGTTGGTTTGAAAGAGAAAAAGAATCCTCTCGTTCTTGCGCAAACTTTCCAAGAGTATCTCAAAAATAATATACATGAGGAAGAACGGAAACTTTGCAGGGACGCGACGCGTAATCCAATTATGGGAATGATATAATTAGCGGCACTAAATTCATTGCCACACGCAGTCTTTGTGAGTTAGTTAGTTAGTACCTTCCTTTTACGGAGCTTTAAAATCTGTGCGCAACAAAGTAATCTTCAAAAAGTCGACCAATGCCAGCGTTTAGCAATTCTGTTCTTCCTGTGTCCGATTTAACGAAATGAATCTATTCAGTTCGTTACTGTTACAATGTTGAGAGCTGAGCTGCTATCACAGTGAGAGGAATGAGGTCATACGAAGATAATAACGACGTCCCAGAGAAGGTAGACAAACTTCATGGTCTCTTAAAGACGTTACAGAGACCAGAAAATTACCTACCTGTCCACGGGAAGAGTTTCCTTCTCAGTTAAAGTAGGAATCAAATTGAATTGACACAATTTCTAAAATAAGCACACGTCGTGACGGCATAGCTTTTTATCTTCAAATCTAGGAAACGAGCGTCTCAGACCACTGTTCATCACCAACTAATTATTATTGTCCCATAGTTGGCCATGGGTGTCCTCTCGTAATAAGAACAATTCGGCTATAGTCCACCACGGTAGCTTAATGCGGGTTGGCAAACTACTATGCGCATTATGGAAAAGCGGTACGTAAACACTTTAGGTAAATGACATTAGCCATCATGAGTTTAGCACTGCATGGAAACAAAAGGTACCTTTGTGGATGTCTATTCAAATTAGTTTCCAAAATAGTGATGTGCCGTGGAGACAGCGATATATTCCAGGCGTATGACATCAGTTTACGGTTTATGGGCAGGCGGCCAGGCGTCGCGCGTAAACAATGCGCCAAGTAAACAACACTGCCGCGCTGTTTAGACACGCTCATTGTCGCTGGACTAACTTTACGATGTAAGCGATGGGCCGTCAATGTCGACACAAGCGACGGCCTCCAATAAACATCGTATATTTGGCTGAGACGTACAGATGCTCAATATTGAAGCTCAAGCAACAGTCTTAAGGGGGTCATGACTACACAACTACAAGGGGTTTTGAAAGATCAAGACGCGCAGAATGAACAAGATCACTTTCGCTACAGAGCTCGTTAGTCAATACTATGACAATTTCTACTACCAGTCATATTGGTTTACATAGGAAAAGAAAAATAAAATCAAATATCTAGCCTACATTGAAGGGCTAAAAGCGAGTTGGGAATTCTAATATAGTCAGCAAAAGGCCAGGATGATATGACATAAAGAGGCGCTTATAAATAATATTGTCAAAGTAAACGTAAACAACGAATTTGACGTCATGTTCTTTACATTACGTTATATGATGGCGAACCGCAGCCGTTTCACCACGACAGTATTTCAACATCTTACAGCCGCTTGTCTGATCCATTACTTAAGCGCTACAGGATCGGATTCACCAAATACACATCCGATTTTTGTGTCTGAATTGCTTTGTCAGTCTTCTCCGATATGTTTAACGAAACAAGCGACGTATTTGTAGTACTTCAAGATCGAAGATATTCTCGATCAATCGGATGTGTAAACAGAGTTATACTGTAAACACTTTTCGATCTGATCAGGTTCTCGGATCGGATTATAGAATAGAAAAAACTGTGTAGGTATAAGGATAGAATCAATATATTGGCTTTTCCGCAACAAGTCCGATTCCTGCACGGAACAGATATTTGTATGGACTATTTTTATTGGCCATCGTTTTATAGGTATGGAGTTTTGATTTATGTTCATAAAGACAAACTTACAAGATTAGAAATTAGGCTGAAAGGGCATTTTTAAAGACGGAGATAAAATGTTGAAAGTACCTGTATTTAGCTGTAGATATTCTATTGTTCATAAACTTTATTGGTTGCGGTCTGTTCAGGAAGATAACTCGGTTTTGTTCGAGCGGCGCGCCGTCCGTGAGGCCCGATGTCGTCGCCTCATCTTCATCTACAACAAAAAAAAACTACTTTTAACCCTGGAAAATTTACTGGATAATGTTGGCAGCGAGCACAACGTGATCTGGAAAAAGGTGCAATAAGCTTAAAGTAACCCTCTTTGGAACGGCTTTCGCTGTCTTTGTAGAAGGATGTGTCACTGCCTAAAAAAAATAAAAACGTGAGTTTTTCTGATCTATTAAAATAATAAGTACCTAAATAAAATGGCATGCCTAGGAATGTTGAATTTTGTCTAGTTAATTTAAAACTAGATAATTATTCACGTTGTCGGTTCCATACGGGTTATTATTGTACACTGAATTATGCATGAGTAAGTTCTATACTCGTTAAATTAAATTTATACGAAAACGAAGGATGTAACAGTTCTGTATGGGTAAAATATTTTGCCAAATATGTTAGGATACGTTTAAAAAACGATACGCTAAATCAATCCTTCAGTTTTAAAAAGGCGTTAAAAAGATTTTGTTGTTTTAAGTCATTTTTAAAGTGCCACGACGCCCCATTGTCATTTGCCCAATCAGTCAAAATATCAGAATTCCTTGTTAGATTCCATGACATCTTATAGATTTTTATAGTCTACGAAACTCAAAGAGATTTAATAGTAGTAGTAACGAAACTCTATATTCCATCATAACAGGACCCCAGCACCTCTTAAGGAAAGAAGACTTAAGTAAGTACTTATCAAACTTGAGCAAAGTTATTATTAACAGAAACGAAAGTTGTATTGGGATCTCATGAAAACATGTTTTGCTACCTTTTCCTTACAAAAGAAACATTTTGTACCAATAATGTATGTATCAGCATAAATGCTGGTAATTGGAAAAGTTGTAAGAAACTACCGCGTCACCTGTTTTGAGGGCAAGGCGATAACTTTGCTGACAGCAAGCATTCGCGGTTTAAGTATTTCTTTATTGAATATAATACTTATTGTCTTTCTGGTTCAAAAGTATTTGTTTCTAAAAGGCTTTTACATTAAGGACAGGGTGAAACGTTGCACATAGGGCCTAGATAGTCCAACAGTGGACTGTTATAGGCTGGTGATGATTATGATTATAAAGATTTCAGTAGCAATTATGAAAGGGTGAGTTTAATTGTCGGTCCCAATAAGTTGATCCTACGGAGAAGAATCCGGAAAGAAACTGCATGGACACTCTTTTAATCTGGAAGTATTACAGTCCAAAGAGGAAGTAAGATATACGTGCGCCGCCTTTGGCATGCATGTTTGATATGCTTAAAACACATCTGGATTTTTGAAAGAACATGCAACCGGGCTGCGTCTCGCAGCAATAAAGCAATGACTGTCTGAAAATATCCCAGGACATGGCCGACTGTGTATTGAGGTAAAGGTCGAGCGTGGTCACCGCTCATTTTGATCGATTCGTGCTGTCATTGTACAAAATTAGCGCTGCAACCTTACTCGCATCCTACCTACTAGTGTAATCACCGCTGATGTCAAACCCTTCCAATTCTAATTTGTATGAACACGTCAAAGGCTAGTGATATCATTAAAATCATTCATCTTAGTCACAAACTTATGAAATCAAATTCTATTAAAAAACAGTTTCCGTTGCACAGTATTCAGGTCAACGCAAAAAAAAGTTAAGACTTTTACGTCTAGTTTCTGCATTGAAAACTTTCTAATGAAAAACTGTGTAGTGGGTAGTTGTGTGATATTGCGAATAAAACTTTGTTAAAAAAATAAATAAGGTGATTTAATTGATTCTCAGTCGACAGGGTATCATCGCGTCAACTTTATGCGGAATGAGGTACCCACGCCCAGTTATTCAACGTGATGATAATTGTTCATATTTTACCAATTGATCTGACCTTAGGAAATGCAGTAGAAAAGACACGCTTGGCGGTCTGGCTAGGCGATCAGCTTCTGCGCCACGGGTTGTGGGTTCGGTACAGGCATGGAAAGTAGTGTAGCATACACATATTCCCAGACCCGGAATACCTACCATATTGCGGTGTATAGGTGAGAATTTTTGTTTGTAAACACTCCTGAATAACCCGAAGGTTTAAACCTGTGTATTTCTACCAAAAGAAAAATTAACAGTAGAAAAATACACAAATGTACAATAAATACAAGAAACTTCTTACAGACAACCATTGAATGGACAAGAATCTAGAAAAAAGAGATAACGGGTGGTTAGACGGTATATTATGATCAATTCATTTATTGACTAGAACCTACAAGCAGACCTGAAATATTACAGTATAATATAGGTATGTTTTGAATTATACAATTATAAAGTAAGATGTATTCTGGGTATAAAAAACAATAATACAAGAAACTAGGTAGGTACTTGATTATATAGTCACGTTTTTGATAAATACGGAAGCCTCTGTTTCGCTAACAAAGCGAACATGAACAACGCAATTAATTAATTGTTTCAGTTCATTATTATGAACATTGTTTCCCCACCAAGCTCACTTTCACGTGCCGCTACTGAAAATGATATTGCATTTAAACATTAATTAAGATAATTGTGAGACATGACCATTACTTATAGCATAAGCATAATCGACCTACAATGTTCTCACTGCTGGGTCACAGGCCCCCTTTCGGTGGCCAATCCCAATCCGCCACGTGGGCCCAGTGCGGGTTAGATGTCACCCTCTCTCTCTCTCATTTAAGAGCTCAGCTCTTGTCGGTGGAGCAATCGCCACTCTTCTCTATTCTCTGCCTTCTGTTTGACCTCTTCTTTCTGTTTCTCCTACTTTTCCTTCACTTGTTCAATGAAACTTCCCCTTCGTCGTTTTCCTTCAATTTTTCCTTCTAAAATTGACTTGAAAAAGTTGTCGTGTCACATCAAGTGGCCAATCATCTTTCCTCGTCTGTTTTCTGTCACATGGCTTCGAATTTTTGGTTCTAGGACATGCCGGTTTCCTCACAATGTTTTCCTTCACCGTTTTGGCAGCAGTGATGATGAAATAATTTACTTAACACGTAAGTGGCGGCCGTTACCCCTGGACCACCACCGCACTCCAAGAACTAAGACTAACACTTATCGTATGTTTCATTAGTGTTATAGAGGTAACTAAATAACACTGAAACACAAACCATTTTCTTTTAATCTATCAAACTTTAATTACACTACTTGATTAAACCGTAATAAATTGGTAAGAAAGCTCAAGGTCACTCAGCGAGCTATGGAGAGAGCTATGCTTGGCATTTCTCTACGCGATCAAATCAGGAATGAGGAGATCCGTAGAAGAACGAAAGTTGTCGACATAGCTCAAAGGATAAGCATGCTTAAGTGGCAGTGGGCGGGGCACATAGCTCGTAGAACTGATGGCCGTTGGGGTAAAAAGGTTCTCGAGTGGAGACCACGCACCGGAAAACGCAGTGTAGGACGACCTTCAACAAGATGGACGGACGACCTGGTAAAGGTCGCTGGAAGTCGTTGGATGCAGGCAGCATATAACCGGTCGTTGTGGAAGTCTATGGGGGAGGCCTTCGTTCAGCAGTGGACTTCATTTGGTTGATATGATGATGATGATGAAATTGGGAAGGAGTAGTTGCATTTTAATGTTCTTATACACGTATCCAGGCCAAAGTAGGTGGGTGAGTGATGATTATTAAACTAGACCTAGGTCTACAGGTCGCAACCGCGGATGCTGAAGTGGCCATTTTTGATGTTTCATCATTTGATAAAATGATTTATAACGAAATTGCAATAGGAGCCTACGGGTTCTAAATACGAATTGCGAATGAAGGGCAGGAGTTTTCGGAGCTGCCTATAATGCAAAAATGAAGTTCAAAATTACTACCTGGTAGCATCGACTAATAGGTCCATGCTTGTAGTATATCTTGAATAAATGATTTTGACTTTAACTTGATTTAAAGCAATGTAGCATTGAAGCCACTACATTTAGCAATATGAATCAAACTTTAATTAATCAACGAGGCAGGTTTTCCCAGGTCTTGCAAAGTGTTATTGAATTTTATCAATTCAAAAGTCTCGGTAGCAGTTTTAATGATTTACGTCACTCATGCAATGCGTCTGATGTCGATGAAACTACGCAGGCACAATGTTATTTCCCGACTTAATATTTTGGCACTCAAGCGCATTGCAATGACACGAAGTTGAACACGAATTGAGGCGTCATTGCCGTTGATAGGCAAAGATTATCGTATACTTAGAAGTCACATCATGAAACCAGAAGTTTTTATTTAGCGATAATAAACAATCATACTATTATAATTCACACTTCTTTTGGGTTTGAAAACGGAAATCACAGCCAGTTATCGGAAGTGTTCAGGAGCTGATATTTCCGTTAGATAGTTTATCAAGTGTAGTATATTTGTAATAATCCTCAACGGACAGATAAGTAAGTAATATAGGTACAAAGCTGTAATCTCGTAATCTACATAGATAGAATGATGTACTGAATAGTGATATAGTGATTGCTGAATGACAGTTGATAAGGAAGGACGTCGCTTAGTCAATTATCTACCACTTTACCAGGACCTATGTGTAATAACTGTGCTTGTCTGAAGTTGTCAACGAGTGGTGCCAAACCACTCGTTGACACCTTCAAGCAGTGGTAAATTTTAATAGAAAGAGTCGGTTTTAAGACAATATTGGGGTCGTTGTTTGACATTTGTGATTATTTTCTTTATTAATTTAGATTTTTATTTATACTTAGTGAAGCAATTTTACCTGGGTTCAGACGGGCTCAGTTATCTCGAACAAACTATTGCCCCACAGGATACGGATCGGGAAGATTTCACATGCCGTGGAGAAAATCTCTCGGGCACACAGGTTCCTCGCTGTTTACCTTCACCGTTTGAGTGGGTGATAATTAAATATTTATTAACACGCACATGTTTTGAACTCAGAGGTGCGTGCCTTGGATTTGAACTCGAGCCTTTTGACTTGACAGTCCAATGATATAATGGTATCCTAAGCAAATCTTTCTTCGCACACACTCGCACACACACACGCATACATACTTACACACACACACTGGATTCATTTATTTTTTCCACTCTTTTAGTGGAAAATAAATACGGCAGGAAAAAATATTAAAATAAAGGTCCGCTACTTTATTTTAATATTTTTTCCTGTCGCAGTCAGTCTAGTGGATGGGTGTCCATTCTTAGCACATCGAGACCCCTCCGTGCCTCTGAGAGCACGTAAAGCCGCCGGTTGTAATACGAACAGCTATGATAATCGTAAGTGGTAGACAGAAGCCCAAAAAGCCTCACAATCAGTTTATCCTTCGAATATATAAGTGTTGCCAATAATAAATTCGGTTGCAGTGGTCTGATGGCAGTCGCTTCCTGTAAAAAGTTTCTAAGAGAATGACTACTTTTGAATAAATACCTCCCTAAAATATGCTTGTTGGTAGTACAAGATCTGCTTGGTTAGCTTTCAGTACTTTAACCTTCGCATATAACATCGGTAACTAAAAGATTTCGGCGCCAGACAGATATACCGTTATACCCTGTTCACTCGAAAGTACTTCAATTGCGTGCTCGATTATAAGTCACCCTGTTTGTGCTTTGGGCCGACAAAACTAGGGTAAAACGTATCCAAGAAAAAATAACATGAGCGTAATATCACCCTTATACGCGGTACGGTCAAGGGCACGCTAGGGCGGCGGTTGGTCAAGGTAGCTAGTGTGGCCGCATACACATTTAAACTAGTATAACTACTAATGGTAAATTTTAAACAGATTACAGAGCATGCATTGCAGTTTTAAAGCCACAGGCATACCAATAGGGAGTATAGGGTCAGATAAGCATTTAATTTATGATAGTAGTAAACCTTTATTATAGTAGTTACGTTATGTGAACCAACAAAAACTTAAACGGAAATTATTTTAGCTTTCGAAAAATCAGGTAAATACAGAAAAACTATGGAAATATGACTGCATGTTTAGTTTAGCAGTTAAGATGGTCACCCAGCCACTTGAGTTCCAACTGAGGCAAAAATGTGTGAGTTCCATGAATATAACATAAGACTTTAACATACCATCACGCCTGTATTCCCCGAAGGGTTAGGCAGAGGTGTACTTAATGTACACCCACAGTTCGAGTTGCTACTGAGAATTTCATTGAAAAACCCAATAACACTTTCACTTGACCTGTGGATCAAACCCAAGACCTCTAGCGTAGCAGTCGCGACTGGGACCACTAGACTAACAAGGCAGTCAAATACAAACTTGTCTAGATTACCTACCTGGTGTGGTTTGACAGACATCACATGCAAAATTTAAACATTGTTCAGTTGATAAAATCTAGTTTATTAATAGGTATGGAATTACACAAATCCCTGTTTATTATTTATAAAGGTTATCACTCAGTAATAAATAGTCTGTTATCTTTATCTCTTTGATATTGATGTGATGAAATTGTGCTTTTTCCATATATATTACAAATGCAAAAGTAGCTCGGGCTGTTAATAGTTGATACCTTCACAAACCTAAGCCCCTGAACAGATTTTGATAAAACTTGGCAAGGAGTTTAGAAGACATAGTTTATAAGTTTTCAAGAGGACATAGGCTACCTTTTATCTCATTTTTTTTTATCTTTTACTTTTAATTGTCCTTAATATTTTTACTGATTTAATCCTATGTTTGTATTTAGTTGTAAGTTTTCCTTAAAATTTAAAATAAAATAAAATAAAGACTTTTGGGAGAAAGTTTAACCAGGGTAATAGATAGCATTGGCAACTAGCTAACAGTATATTGTCGTTAATTTATCTATGTTACCATTATCTTAACAGTTTAACAATGGTGGAGTTACCAATACTGCCGGTTCTAACAGATACTAGTAAACATTTTAGAAGCAATTCACCAATATTCAGAATGCAAATTTTGTTTGGCAATGTCTTATTATCTATAACATAAGTAAATAAATAAATAATATATATATGCTATAATAAAATGGTAAAGATTTAAAGAGAAAGTTTTACTGCGGCTTTTACATACATTACATTACAGTGAGTCAGTTGAGCTTCAAGCTGTACTATCAATTTAATTTGTAAAACTTTAGTGGTAGAATTATACCTATTCAAAACCGCTTAGTATGAAAATCTTCTATGTACATATGAATGCCACATACTTATTTGACTAGCTGAGAACATATTCGCATGGTTGATATGATAATGAAGAGAATCATGCTATCATTTCTATCATATTTGTACAATGATAGAAAACAAAAATGAATTAGGTATATTATATTTCAAGATAAGCAAGTTTGTTCATACCAAAAAATTTGGCAGCATATCATAAAGTGTAAGTACCAGGAACATTGTTATTAGAAGAGCAATAAGGATGACATCACATATCTTGACACACTAAAAGTTGTAAGACTAACAATCTTTTGGATCTATTATTGTAACTTTCTAAATATAGTCTATCATCTCTAATATTTGATTGAGAATAAGTAGTAATGAAGTATCTGGGGTTAAATGAATAATCTGGGTCTGTGAGTGATGGCATGGCACTTACGCTGATTCATTTTGAGCACCATAGCTCTATAGATCCGGGAGAACGGTGCCATCACGTTCCGCTCGTGGAAGAAACGAGCAAGTCTCTCCCTGCAATCCATCTCTGCGAGTCTCCAAACAACTTTCTATGTATAACACCAGTTCAAGACTATATAAACACTAATAAAACGCTAAATTTGACACTCATTATCACCGCGTAGAATTGCAATGCAAATAAAAACTTAAAACTTGAATAAAAACAATTTAGTTCACGAGGTTAAATTATGAACATTTTCTTTTGATGCACGCCTTCTAAATCGTATTACGTCAAGTAAACAATAAGTTTAACTATCACATTACTTCGTTCACAAATTCTTTTTTATTTTAATTTAAAAGTGTTTGTAATACATGTTGACATCATAAAGCCGCTTTGTGAATCGCTTCCTGCGATCGATCTGTCCATGTTCACCGCCCACGAATAGTGATGTACGCTAGTCCTGCTATTATGTCGATAATATTTTTATTATGTGATAAAATAAAGCCACTTATTATATACCATAATAAGTAATAAAATAATAGAACATTTATATCTTACAGTAAAGTTATATTTATTTATAAGATATTGAGTAATAATATTGACGAAAATATATTTTTTTAAACTAATAATCTTACCTATACTCCATTTGGTTAGGTACTTAACTAAAGGTAAACAATAAAAATGGCGGCGTTCAGGGCTCTTCAACCTTTATTACAATGGTATCTTATGAATTGGGAGTGAAATTAATAACAACACATCTAACAATCAATAAAAACAACGAACAAACAAAACTATAACTAAATAATACAATTTACGGCAAAAGAAACACAAAAACGAACGAAAGTACAAACTGTTACGAATGGCGTCTGGTTACCCGACTAAGTATAATATTGGTTAATTATTTTGCCGCGCTTCCTCGCGCTACTACTTCTTAATTTTTTCGAGTTATCAAAAGTAATAGACTTTTGATAACTCGAAAAAATTATGTAGAAAAAGGTTTTGATTTCCTGTCTTTTTAGATTCTTTCTAGTAGGCACATTGCAATACTTTATGACATAATTATCAGATTTGATTTATTTATTGGTCGCAAGCTTAAGAAATTATAATTACCATTTAATATTAAGCAAAGTAGTAAAATATGCTAGTATAGTAAAGGAAAATTATTTTGAATGATTAAATAATTTATTTTGGTTACGTTTTGTTTCAAGATGAAAAATGGCCCTATAAAAGAACCTTTTTTATGATTTGTTTACCTTTAGTTAAGTACCTAACCAAATGGAGTATAAGTAATTTACTTGTAAGTAAACCTAGTTTTATACAGGGGAAGTCTTTGGCCAGAGGGGGACGATGTTTGATAAACAAAAAACAAGCTTTGCATGAATAGAGTTCGACAAAATCATGAGACTCTTCGCGACCAACTTTCTGTAAGACAAATTAATATTATAACACCAAACGTGTAGTGGTGACAAATTTAGATACCTAATCGAATTTAAAACTCCAAGAGGGATTAATTATTATGATTGTTGCAGCATTGCTACAATTTTAATTTGAAGCCTTCAAATATGATTTCTTAATAACCATTAGTTTTTCTGATACTATTTAAAATTAATCTAATAACTACTTTGTCCTCTGTACGACTTCTCTGTCATGATATATACAGGTACACAATTTGTACATATCGTACATCTGCGATCCCGAATGCTTACGCTATAACATATCGAAGATTTTTTTATCGATACGGTAGTCGCACTAGCACAATGACAGCAACTCTGTGCTGCCATCTACTGAAGTAAAAACTACTATTATGACAATATTGACATTAGCGATATTATTGCCATGTAAAAAATATTGCGTTTGGATATCATTGATTCTTCAATTTGAAGTCGCTCAATCCTACTACTCGAAATCTAAAACCGAAATCGTTTCACTTTAGTTGTATGTCCGCCTTTCTTGATGGGTTCGTGAAGTCACAGGGGGACTTCAGATGGCTAATCAAACTTGTTATTTATTCATTTCTGACTGACTTCGCTGTAATTGAATTCTGTGTCGATTCATTTCCAAAGTGAAGTATCAGTGAATAAATAATAAGTCTGGGATGTTTACTTCAAGCCTTGTGCGGAACTGTACACGTGTGCCTTAAGCATCCCCAGGGTCATACAGTTATACGTTGCACACGTTGCAGTGCATTATTAAAATTATTGCATGTATCTTATTAAGGCTAAAGCGTCAGCCTTGGGTGCGAAATTAAACTGTTAACTATAGGTAACGATTTTTAATACTCAATAGTTATTGTTGATGTCGAAATTTTTAGTTCCATGTACCTGGAATGAGTTATAGCCGAATAATTTGCGAAAAACCAAGAAGGAATTGAATTTTGTGCCCATGGCTGACGCTTTGGCCTTAAGTACATTTCATAAGCACGTTGTTTACATTAGGATTTAAAAAAGTCTGTGTAGTTGGTCAAGTGGTAGCAAGCGCAACATTGTTAAGTTAGAGAGAGTTCAATCGGGCAGTGTTCCTCATTAGCAACCTGGAGTTTGGATTTATACCGGGTTAAATGCAAAGGACGACAAAGGTACAAGGTTTGGTTCCGCTCCTCGATGTTTCTACTACATCCTCGCGCTTAATCGACACTAAGGCGTTGTTCACAGCAAACGTATTGTCGGCTGCTGACTGTGAGTGCGCGTTACGTAGTTTATCGCTTTTCCATATACAATATTTAACTTGTCGTTCACACCGAACCGACTTACGCTATTACGTAGTCCGTTGTCGCTTTGGAGCATACTCGCAGTCGGCGGCGGAAAATACGTTTGGTGTGAACAACGCCTTATTCTAACTTTTGCTAGTCTAAATCTATACTAATATTATAAAGATGTTTTGTGAGTTTGGGACATTGGGGGTACGGGGGGGGGGGGTAATCTTTGGATCTACTTAACCGATTTAGAAAATTCTCTCACCATTAGAAAACTGTATTATTGAGTGACATAGGCTTTATTGTTAGTATTAAATGAACTTACCTGTAAGTGAAGTTCTATCCTGATTATATAGAGTAATAATATTATCCCGAAAAATGAAAAGAAAAGTCTACGTGGGCGAAGCCGCGGGCGGAAAAATATAATTATAATTTAGTAGGCCAATTTGAGATACCTATGTCTGAGAAGTATATTGTATATACATACAGTCTATCAAGAAAGTCAGAAAGGCGCTAAGTATTATACTCATTTACGCGGTACCGTTCCCATTTTGACAAACAAGTTTTAATACCTACCAACCTACCTTGTTTTTCTTTTATCCTGTGTTATGTCCCTAACTGTCATGCGGGATTACTATGATAAAATAAATAAAAATGGCACGGAAGGGTGACAAGAGATTATACTTATTTCTTTTGAGTAGGTACTGTGTGTAAACTAACTATATCTACCGGTTATCTTTGCGTAAACATAATCCAAATAGGAAAACTAGTAGATTTGGCCATAAACTCCGATTTATTTGTAATCTTCAAAATATCACAGTAAAAAAACTCGAATGAGGAGTACCTAAATAGCTTGTCACTCTACGACCCTTAGGAGCCGGTCATAAAGATAAATATCAGAAACGGTGGCTCAAACTACGTGGGACAACTTTGTTATAAAAATCAAATTACCTAAATCAAATCAATTGGCTTACTAATTGTTCTAAATAAGGTTTTACATAACATACCATTACGCCTGTATTCCCCGAAGGTGTACTAATGTACACCCACGCCGGTATGTTTAGGTGCCATGTAATAGGGGCCGAGCCTGTTGCCATTAGCCGGGCACAAATCCAGGCTCCCAAGCTGTTACAGATAATTTCATAGAAAACCTCAATATCACTGCTGAACCTGGAATCGAACCCAGGACCTCTTACGTAGCAGTTGCGCTTGGGACCACTAGACTAAAGAGGTAGTCAAATTAGGTTATATTATAAGTATTATATGAAATTATATTTATTTCTGTAAGTAGGTAGATCATTTATACTTAGACATTTTTACTAGTCAATGTTTTAAATATTTTTTTTCAGCTAGATGGCGTCGGTTTTTCCTATCTGACGACCTCTGAGAAGAAAAGCCTAAACAAACTCAGAGAATCATGGTCTCTCTTAAAGTCCAGACGATTGTGATATCATAATAATGCGAGTTTTACAATGTAGGATAGAATCTGAACAGGCCTTTTGAAGAAAGAGCCATAGCAGCTTTGAGTTGACCTGTGCTATAAGTAACTCTTACACATGTGGGAATTGTGTTTCAAAACGATTTCTATTCTATTGTTTTATTTGCTTACTTTAGGGTGATTATATTTATTACATTATTCGAATCAATTAAAACTTATGTTGGCATCTACCGGACAGCAGATTTAGTAACGTTTGCGTTAATAAGTAATGACTTTGTATTTGTAATTCGTGTTTTTTAGCCAGAAGTTAAGCTTTTATCATGAGCTTTAGGTAAATTAATTATTTACAAACGAAGTGGTTAGTAGTTTAGGTAACCGTTGTTTTTGTGTTACACACGTTACCTGTATAACTTATGTTTGGTAAAAATGGTTCTAAATAGCTAGTTAGCTAATTAAAAACCGTTTTTTACTAATTTTTTTTTGTGAAAATAGGTGCATACATAGGTACTGTAGGAGTTTGTAACAAGAAGTTTTTATGTGCGCGTCCCGGCATGTAGAAATATTTAAACAAAAAAAGTAAGTAGTTTGAAATATGTCTAGAGAAAATAATAATATATGAATGTCAGAGGACTAAGTTTGATTCCTTGAACAATAAAAGAAGTCGTGAATTCCTTAATTAAGTGTTTTTTTAACGTAGAAGCATTACGATCCCTAAACATTAAACCTGGTGCTTCTACATATGGTGGAGGCGCCGGGTAGAGATAAAGAACAAAGCATTAATTCGTTTTCTGTGAATTTCCAGAAAACATAAAATAAGTATTCAACTGCGCCGGCAAGCAAGCCCGGACGACGCGAGGTTGGAGCGCACGGAGCACACTGACGAGTGCAACAATAAAGAGGGAACCGCTTAACCCGAAGATTCTTCCCGAGGAAGAAGAAAAAAAAAAAAAAGAAAAACAGGAACGAGTTTCATTTGTTTTTTCTTCGGTGGTATAAAAGATGGCGCAAGAAATGTTTTTCTTCACCGGCACCGACAATGTATGTTTAGATGAGTTCCTAGTACAATTTAGGCTGGTAGCCGCAATTAATAAATGGCCGGAAAGTGATTTAGCTCTGATAGTCGGGGCGTATTTACAAGGACCAGCCTTGATGTTTTTTAAGTCCGTGTATCGCGAGGGGATTGATTACAGAACCATATGCGAGAAGTTGAGAGTTGAATTCCCATCAGGAATCAATTATGTGGAGAAATTTTATAGCAACAAACAAGACGTGAAGGAAGATTCGTTGACGTATTATTATAGGTTGACGGATTTAGCCGCGAAGGCCGATATTGTAGATGAAAGCATCTTTATAAAAACATTTTTAAAGGGGCTATTACCGTGCGATAAAGTCAAATTAGGCACCAAACTCTATGCCACAAAAAATGAATTGCGTGCAACCATTTTACAATTAAGAGACATATTCGAGGACAACGAAACACCCTCGATTAATCTGCCGATTCAACCGCCCCGCGGCATATTATCAAAGGTACGCTTTGAACAACCGTCCAATACGACCGCATCAAGGTCACCAACGCCGCCGAGAGCATGGAATTCGTCGATGACAGCGTCTTCAACCCCATATCAATCCCCAGAAAGGAGGGATAGGGAAGAGTTTCACACTCCCCGTTATAATTTGAGACCACGGTCTCGTTTCACCTACACAAACGCTAATACCCCCAATAATTTTAGCGTGAGAAGGAACCCGCAGCACCCAAACTTCCAAGGACGCAGCCAATAAATAAGCATGAGGAGTTGCAGACGACTGCGTCCGAAATTCAAAAACTCCCAGATGAACAGAAAAATTTAAGTCAGTACAGCCCTTTTATTAACATTGATATAAACGGGCAGACATTGGTAGCTCTGATAGATACAGGTGCATCTATCTCCTGTATCTCTGAGAGATTAGCAGCGAAGGTGAAAGCAAAATGTAGCAGTGACACATCAGAGAAGCGTTTTGTAAGGTCAATTTCCGGTGCGTGTTTAAATGTAGTCGGAGAGACATTATTGAACTTTATGGTGGACTCGTGTCTTTTTAATAATAAATTTATAATTATCAGGGATATAAATCAAGAAGTAGTCCTTGGTCAAGACTTTTTTTATAAAAATAATGCTGTTGTTGATTTCAGAAATAATTGTATAACGTTGAAAGAACAATTTAAGATAAAGTTTCTTAGTAAAGCGTCTCTACAAAGCGGTGTTTCTGTGTCGCACTCCATGATTTATAATGATCAACATGATGAAACTCAACAAAATAAGATTATGTATGATCATACGAAGAATGAAGAAAAAAGTTTTAATTCAATCACCAAATATGATTACTTATATTTTCTAGAGCTGGCACAACGAAATGATGATAAATTTATTTTTTCGCTGGCAAATAATTTAAAAAATGTGAATGAAGTTGACATAAATCCGGACTTATCTGACAATGACAAGATGTCATTACGTGAACTTTTTTCTTCATATAGAAAATGTTTTGCTTTTTCAACTTCCGAGTTAGGAAATTGTAATTTAGTGGAAATTAATATTAATACGACCGATGAGCAACCCGTTCATCGACCTCCGTATAGAGTGTCCCCTAAACAATTAGACATAATTAATTCTCAAGTCAAGGATATGTTGGACACGGGAGTGATCCGTGAATCCAAGAGTGCTTATGCCTCTCCAGTGGTATTGGTACAGAAGCCTGATCAATCTTGGAGATTTTGCATCGATTATCGTAAATTGAATAAAAAGGTAATTACAGATAGTTATCCTCTGCCAATCATTGAAGATATAATGATTTATCTTTCGGGGGCAAGTTATTTTGCTGACTTGGATCTAAATTCTGGATATTGGCAACTAGCAATTTCTGAGAGGGATAAACACAAGACTGCGTTTGTCACACCCTCAGGACTTTATGAATTTAATGTTCTACCATTCGGTCTTAAGACAAGTCAGGCTGTTTTCCAAAGAACAATGGATAAAGTATTAGCTGGCATAAAATATAAGAATGCTATTTGTTACGTGGATAATATATTAATATGGGGTAAAACCTTTATAGAATTTAGGATAGCTCTAGAACAAGTATTAGAACGCCTTAAGAAAGCAAATTTAACATTAAAACCGAGTAAATGTAGTTTTGGTTACAACAAAGCTACGGTATTGGGGCACGAAATATCAGGAGCTGGTATTAAACCTGATAATAAAAAACTAGAATCACTAAAAAGGTTAAAACCACCAATGAATACTAAACAAGTAAAGTCAGTATTAGGGTTGTTTTCTTACTATCGTAAATTCATTGATAATTTTGCACAAGTAGTGTTACCTCTCACTAAATTATTGAAAAAAGGTGTGCCATTTGTTTGGTCGCAGAAACATCAGGAGGCATTTGATAAAATCATAGCATATATGTGTAATCCTCCTATATTGAGTTTTTATACTAATGACAAAGATGTGTTGACTCGTTTATATGTTGACGCCAGCGGAGAAGCATTAGGAGCATGTTTAATGCAAGGTATAGATGTCATGCATCCAGTTTCATATGCTTCTAGGAAACTTAGTGATGGAGAAAAGAAGTATTCCACAACAGAAAAGGAATGTTTAGGTTTAGTATGGGCATTAAATTACTTTAAACACTTCTTATGGGGTATGAAGTTTCAGGTTGTTACAGATCATAAGGCATTGTGTTGGTTGAGAGATAAGAAAGATATGAATGGGAGATTAGCTAGATGGTCGTTGTCTATTCAGGCATATGAGTTTGATATAGTCCACTGTGCAGGGAGAGAAAATGTGATTGCAGATTTTCTGAGTAGAAACCCATTGAGTCAGGATGATGAGAATCATGAAGAAGTAGCAGGTCAAGATGATGGTCTGCAGGTGTGTAAAATAGGTGTCACAAAAATGACAGATGAACAACGTGAAGATCAGGTTTGTCGACAGTTATTAGATAGAATAGCGACTAACGAGGAAAATGCATATAAAGGATTTAGGGTCATAGATGGTATTTTATGTAGGCAAGCTATGAGATTTAATAGTGTGAAGAATTTAGTGGTATTACCAGAGCGGTTGATATCAGATATATTAAAAGAGTTACATGATGATCCTTGGGCTGGAGGACATCTAGGTTTAGCTAAGACATTAACCAAATTTAGAGATAAATACTTTATTAAAGATGCAGAGAAGAAAATTGAAAATTATATTAAGAGTTGTAGTTTATGTCAGGAGCGGAAAAAGGTGAGACAAGTGGCTCAATTACAACCTGTCTTAGTGAATCATTTAATGGAGAAAGTAGGGATAGATATATTAGGTCCATTCAGAAAATCATTGAGAGGCAATAAATATATAATAGTCTGTGTAGAATATGTTTCTAGGTATGCAATTTGCAAGGCAGTGCCTAGGGCTACAGCCCAAAGAGTTAGCGAATTTTTGATAGAAGAGGTATTTTGTCGTTTTGGAGGGGTGAAAGAAGTTATTTCAGATAGAGGTTCAGTATTTACATCACATCTAGTTAAAGATACTGTTGGTTATTTTGGTGCTAAATCTCGCTTTACTACAGCTTTTCATCCGGCATCCAATGGTCTAGTAGAAAGGTTTAACAGAACGTTAACACAAATGTTGTCTATGTATGTTTCTGCAGATCAAAAGAATTGGTGTAGTTATGTACCCTTAGTATGTTATGCATATAATTCGAGTAAACAGTCAAGCATTAAGATATCACCACACATGATGATTTATGCGAGAGAACCTTTATTCCAAACTGATATGGTTGTTAATTCTGATAGGCGAAATTGTATAATTGATTATGTTGGAAGACATGATTTTCAGAATTTCTTATCACAAAAGGCTTTACATAATTTGAGAAAAGCACAAATAAAACAGAAATTAAGTTATGATAAGAAAGTTAAAGTTAATAATTACTCGCCTAACCAACTAGTTATGATTTATACGCCTAGGAGAATAGACGGTAAAAGTTTAAAATTGTGTAGGTTATATAAAGGACCTTATCAAATTGTGAGAAGGATTTCTAATGTAAATTATGTTATTAGGAAAATAAATAATAATCGATATAGAGATATAGTACATGTTAACAGGTTAAAACCCTTTCATGTTAGATTATAGATAGTTTCATAATATTATAGTTCATTAATTTTGCTTGGTAAAAGATGAATATTTAATATTAATGATTTTGTTTGTGTGTTTTCATATATCTGATGTGCTGTCTGATGTGCTGTCTGAACGAGCTGGAGAGAGGGAAGAAGATGCCAATGCGTTATAGGATGAAGGCATTCCGAATATATTCTAAGGGTTTTTTTTTGCTAGTAGGAGGGGGACCCTGCTCATGCTGTATCGACTTCGTGAAAGGGATATAGTCCTTACGAAGGGTGTCTGAGTTGGACACATATGATTCAGCAAATATTATTTTTAATTGTATAATAATACAATGTAAAATGGGTATTAACATTAGTCTCGGAAATTAATTAATTATAGTTCGGAATGAATTCATGACAGGGTTAATATGTTTTCTTAAGCTTTCCCTCTCTCTGACTCAATTGCGTTAGAAGAAGTTAAAGTTTTTGCATATAATATTAATTCTTTTTATATTTAGTTTCATTAACCCTTAAGGTATGATGCTTAGCTTTTAATGTAATTAATTTTGAAGCATCATTGGGTAGGAGGCCGTTACGCATCTTTTACAGGCGTTTTGGTGCGTTAAAGTTTATGGTGTGTTGTGTTTATTAACTATGCTGAAGCTTTATTAATTTTAATGATAACTTAACCATGCACATGCCATACACTATCCCATTATAAGGGACCAGCCTCACGCACCAGTGTAATAGGTATAATAAAGACTTCTTCGCCTGATAGTAATTTTTCGAGTTAGGTCTTAGGCAGGTAGTTAGTTACTTTTTTGTTTGGAGTTGGGTAAAACTTTTTTTTAAATTTTGATTTATTTGTTTTACCCAAATGCGGGGGCGTAGCTGATGTAGGAGTTTGTAACAAGAAGTTTTTATGTGCGCGTCCCGGCATGTAGAAATATTTAAACAAAAAAAGTAAGTAGTTTGAAATATGTCTAGAGAAAATAATAATATATGAATGTCAGAGGACTAAGTTTGATTCCTTGAACAATAAAAGAAGTCGTGAATTCCTTAATTAAGTGTTTTTTTAACGTAGAAGCATTACGATCCCTAAACATTAAACCTGGTGCTTCTACAGTACGATACCTAGACCTAATAATAACAGAAAGGCATTTTTTTTCTGCTTCTTTCAGAAATGGCTAGATCGATTTTGGCAAAGACAGGGAAACTTGAAAAAGAAAACCGGACAATGTACATGTATGCAGAGGTTTTCTCACGATGTTTTTATGCGCGTGATGATTCGTTGTTAATACGCACATGACTTCAAAAAGTTAGACTTGCGTGCTATGGATTCAAACTCAAGGCCGTTGAGTGGCAGTCCAACGGCCATATCATTAGGTTATCACTGTTTTCTTTAATATTTAAATTGTCTCATCACTTTTTTTCAGTTGTTCGTTTGAAATACTTCCCTCAAAGGACAAACCAAGGCAAGCGGCGAGCTGAACAGAACCCCAAAAAAACATCTGCGAATTTTATTTTTGCTAGCCGCAAGAGCCAAGCAAACATAATCAAAGCGACATCTGTTAAAACAAGACTGCGTAGAAGTAATGACGTCAAACATCCCCGTTGGTTTTATTTGTGCTGTGGATCACATCAAAACAGCGGGGGAGCAAGGAAAACAAATAATACAGCTTCGAATCCCTGCCCACCCACTCCAAAAATCTAAGCAAAGAGAACATAAGTAGCGAAATAATTTTCTGTACTTAATTCTACATTATCTGCATCATAAGTCTTAGTCGTCCTAACCGCGATTGCTAGAGGTCAGGACCTCTTCGGGTTCGATTTCTAGGTCAAGCAAAGTGTTATTGAGGAATTCGATATCACAGGCAATGGTATCTGAAGCTCAGTGCTCAAGCATTTTAGCCAGAGGGACGGATCGTATTGTTCTCTTCCATTTTAATACAATTTACAGTCCTAATTGAAACTATTAGAAACATTATTCAACCAGGAACCTTAGCTGTTCGCTTAAACTATTTATTAATCTCTTTTAAGAAGAACAGGACCCAATGTAACATTTTATTTTCTTACTAGATTTATAGGTATCTGTGTAGACAACAATTTGTCACACTTATCGAAAATAAATAAGTACACATCGGATTAGATAGTTATCTAATCTAATCTCTCGGATTCAATCACCACTGGATTAATGTATACGCTATATGCATTCAAAGCACATGTACTTAGTATTTGACGATTGAGATGGCAGCTGCAACGTACTAAAATTAGATAATAATTGAATTAATGATTGCATTCAGGACAGATTGTAAACTGTCCCATTGGCCGCCATCACAATTATATTTGTGCGTTTCAGGGGGCACAACAATGGAACAGTGATCATTTAATGACGGTCATGTTGGAGAAGTGGCAGAGGGACAGTTTTCGGTTCATCTGCGGCGCGGGTTGCGGGTTCGATTTCAATACGGGACAAATAATTATACCTATAGTCTCCCTAAACAGTCCCATACTACGGGCAGTTGGCACAGTTCTCTCTCCCTCTCAGATGAGAGGATTAGGCAATAGTCCTCCACGCTAGCCTACTGCGGGTTGGCAGACTTCACACGCCATCGAGAAAATCTATTAGGCATGCAGGTTTCCTCACGATGTTTTTCTTCACCGTTAAGCGTGTAATAATTAATTAATAATATGCACATGAAAATTCAGTGGTGCGTGCTCTAGATACGAACTCAAAACCTTTAACTTGGCAGTCCAATGGTCCATGAGACTCATATTCATATTTGAAGGTAAATAAATAAAGTTGAATTTAAATTGCATAACTTTAGCAAAACCCGTAACGACCCCTGGTTCACAAGACAGTATATTTTGCATTGTATTTCTGTAAGTAATTTGGAACCGGGATCTTTTAAGTGTTGAACTAGGTACTTACGAGTGTTTAACTAAGTAACACAACTAAGTATACTTAATAAATAATTGAGAAGCTTTCATACGTCAAAACATAATGTGTGGGTAGTGAAAGTGATGAATGACGTGAACTTAAGGAGGTGGATTGGATTTTTATGCGATAAGGAATGACGTGTATTTTTTTTTAATGTAGACAAAGCTTTATTTATGCTATTAATTCAAAGGGGTCTCATGATCAGCAACTGAATAGGTACCTGAATGAGATGCGGGCTTCGTTATTCGTATGAAGAACTACAAGAATGAATGTAAATAGTAGCTATACATGATTTTTTAAAATAAACTTTGATAATTTACTCCCTCTCAGTTCTTATCGGTAGAGCCACTGTTCTCTCTCTATTTTCTACCTTCTGTTACGCCCCTTCTCCCACTTTTTTCTTTTCCTACTTAAAAACTAGCCCCTTGGCACAGTAAATGATTCGTACATGTTATAATACAACCTTATTAGCTATCAATCTCCTTTGATTTCCTAAAAACAACCCTGAAGCCTCAACCAAGCAAAGGAGTTGTTAGGTTTCTCCAAAGGCGTTGATTCTTATCCTCTTGTGCTAATAGGCATTAGCTGCCGAAACAGGGCACGTGCAGGGCTCGTGGCGAGGAGTCAAGTGCGCGGGCGGCGGTGGGGCTTCGCAAGGTTAAGACGTGCCCGTCATTATCTCATTAGAAAGCCGCCGATTGATCCAATGATACTACGAACGATTGACTGCGCATTGTAATGGAATTGTTGGAGAAACTTTGAATCAGGTCGGTAAAAATAGATTTAGTGAAATGATACACGTGCTAACCTCCTATTAGTCTATTAATCGACGTAAACGCGTTGGCACGCTAGTAGTTCTATTCCCAGGTGGAGCAAAGTGTACTTATTGGGTTTTTCCTATGAAATTCTCAGTAGTTTAGTAGTACCTCGGAGTTTTGATTTGTGCGCGGTTAATACACTCGTCACCTATTTATCAGCAAACTTTGAGTGTGTCCTTCAAGGAATACAGGCGTATTATCACGCCTATCATTACGTATAGGTAGTATTCCGTACTCGAAGTTGTAATTTTCAATGGAATTTGTATTTTTCTTTCTTGAAAAAAACATAAAATTCAAAACAGTGTTCATAGCGTGATTCACGGTAAGTTCTAAGTGTAGGTACTTATGTAACAACATTCACCGGACAGTCGTCGGCTTGTTCCGATTCTACCTAATCCATTTTATCGGACAAATCATACAACAGATATTCCCGTGAGAACTGTTATTATCAAGCTTGTAAATATTATCATGACTTATCATAGTGAATGTCTTATCTGACAATAGTTTTTAATCTATTACATATCGATATCTACCTACTTGAAATGCTTGCAGTGACCGACTTTGTTCTTGTTTTTTTTAACCTATATCTAATGTCGCACTGCTGGGCAAAGGTCTTCTCGATAACCTTCCACGTCTTCCTGTTTGTGGTTTTTTCAGTCAACCTTAAACGCATCCAGATCATCTCGACAACGCTTTCTCGGTCTGTCTTATCGAATGTGGTTTTTGCAATAATTAAAATAATAAATACTTTAAGTGATATTTTATGCTTTTTTTAAGTTCATAAGTTACGTACAACTTAACTTATGAACTTATTTTATCCTCATCAATACAAATACGAATACAAAACACAAATATTTCACTAAACAGAAATTATACTTAAAATGGCGTTACATAAAGTTCGACACAGTGGTGGATAATATGATTAAATTATAAGATTATAAGACTGCCTCGTTAGTCTAGTGGTCCCAATCGCGACTGCTACGCTAGAGGTCTTGGGTTCGATCCCCAGGTCGAGCAAAGTGTTATTGGGTTTTTCTATGAAATTCTCAGTAGCAGCTCGGAGTCTTGATTTGTGCTCGGTGAATGGCAATAGGCTCGCCCCCTATTACATGGGACCTAAACATACCGGCGAACTGTGGGTGTACATTAAGTGCACCTCTGCCTAACCCTTCGGGGAATACAGGCGTGATGGTATGTATGTATGTATAAGATTATGGTAGAATTTCATGCACTTTCCCCACATTAACATAGTACATTCATAAATAATGAGTGTGAACTTAGATCAATCTATGACTGTAAACTAGGAAGCACGTTGTATCTAATGGAATATTGAATAAACCTTTCCAATAACAGATCAACAACTTGTTGTCTTTATAAAAGTTTTTTTATTCACTGAAAAAGATTCGAACTAAACAAACTACAAGAGATCCTAACTGGAATTGAGGCCTCGTTAAAAAGTTTTGCACCTCTGAATATAATAACTCCCGTAGCAAAATGTGTGTTAAGATTAAAACCTGCGTCTGTCCCAACTCCTGAACGAATTCCAGTGGTTTTGTTTGAAATAATATTATTACTGGGAGGAGCCATATTATACTCGTATTCTCAATCTGGAAAATGGTATCTTAACTAAACATAACATAAAACAAAACATTAGTTAATTAAGTCGTATTGACTTTAATTAAATATAACTTGTGCAATTAGACGTTACTTAAAATTAAAGTTTTAGTTTATAAAGACTTTATCTCGAGTCCTCATTCTGAATAGGTCAAGGTTATTCTTGGGATAGCCAATTACGCAGGCTAGCCAAGTTTGTTACGTCAAGGGCGGCTACTGCCCGACTAAAGTAAATAAAGTTATGGCCGATACAAATTTTAAGATATTTACTTGTTATTAATATAAATAAAGTCCCCCGCCGCATCTGTCTGTCTTTTCGCGATACACTCCAAAACTACTGAACAGATGCTCATGTGGTTTTAACAAGATACAGAGTGATTCATGAAGAAGGTTTAGGTGTATAATTGCTAAAGGTTTTGCAATGTGGGTTTTACTAATATTTTTGTTAACCCCTTGTACTAAGCTACATGCTTGTGTTACAAGTGGGTCCACGTCGGTAGTGCAATGGGTGGGTTTCTAACCGGCAACCACATGATCGCGAGTGAGACGCTCTAGCCATTAGGCTACCGCCACAGTTATAATTTGAAAGTCAGAAACCTAAAGGGTGTGTTCTTAATGAATAAACTTAATCTAGATCTAGCCTTTAGCCTTGTTGAAATTGTGTTTTGTCGTATTTTAAACTGGACATTGTTTAACAGAGTGAAGTTATCTGGGGCGCTTATTTTCTCAATTGCGAAACATTCGAGGCATTTCTTTGACACACAGAAACTCTAAACACGGTCTTATAGCACTTACAAGATAAGACTGAATAAAAGCTTTTGAGATTATGCTACAATAAGACGCTCCTCTTCTTTGATATCCCTTTAAGTGTACACGTCGGATATAAGTGTACAAACATTTTATTTTCTTTTGTTTATACACCACCATAGGGGCAATAATAATACTCACATGGTAACAACGGGCGTATTTATTTACGATTTGCCATTCCGAGTCGTCAAGTAGTTAAATATTCATTAGTACTTACTGTTGTCGGTAGCGTTACTGTTATGATAGAGGTCCTGAATTCAATTGCGGTCGCTTGGATCGGTGCCCGATTAATGGCAATAGGCTCGCTACATGAGACCTAAGCCTAATCCTTTGAGAAATACACTCGTTATGCTATGTTGATAATGATTGATAAGTAATAATTCTGTCTGCATTACGTATGATTAAGACCGGAACACAAAAATGTTAGCCATAATGTGATCACCGAGGAAACACAACATAAAGTTCTACTAAAAATAGAGTAGGTAAGTACTACCAAAAAATTCATTCTCTGATTTCTAAATATACCCGTGAGGGGACGGCCAAGAATACAAAACTGCCTTCCTCTGACTGCCAACGCCTGTTGTAAAAGTCAGAAAAACCCAGTAGATTTGGTGATAGGATCTAATCTGTCTGGTTAGCTACCACTTCCACTATACGTGTGTATGTGAGAATCGGAGCCTATAAGGATATTTTGCTTCGGCTTATCTTACCAAATATCCCTGACATTGACAGGCAGGCATAAGATGATGATTAATTAATTTGGACCTAAATATACCACTTATCAGCGATATTTTTTTGCTTCCAAAGGTATAATATATAACTTTATGATCAACGCATGTTTCAATGCCGTCTGAAAGGTTATGAAATTAAAGGCACGCACATCACTCCATGTTATTATTCATCATGATTCAATTAATGTGATGCAAAGTGAAACATAATAAAATTAAATTCTGTGGCGTTCGTACCTTAATTAGAATAGAATTTAACAGCTACAGATATTCAATGTTCTGTAGAAGTTTGATATTAGAAACGTGCTAATGTTCAAATAAACGACCCACGTTCGTAATACAAAGAGAAAAGTTATATACCCACGTATAGGATGTGAATACTTTGCATTGAAAGTTGTAATGAAAACGTAGTACAAAGGTACAAATCATACTTACGATATACATACATATATATATATATATATATCCATCTCGCTTACAAAGAGCCTACTGTGATAAGTCCGCGGGTGGAAAATGGAGGTTGTGGTTTGTAAGCTGAGATTCTCTGGCATTTGAAATATTAAGCACCAAGAAACATGAAATAAGGTTTCTTTTAATCTTTAGAAATATAATGCTAGACGAAAACTGTATGCTAATTATCACAATGTTAGCAGGTATTATTACTCTTTCTAATATTTTTTTACCTACGGCCTAAAACATCTTGTTCGATGTCAGAATAGGCCTTTATCTCAGCACTTTGCTAGCAAGCATGAGCTAGCTGAAGCGCTGATAATCTGATAGGAAAACCACAGAAAATTTTAGTCCTATTAGCAAAAGCTTCTTTTAAGAAGTTTGAGATACCTTTAAAAAAATTAGGGTTTCCAAAAACATTGCGCGATTGCTACGCAAGAGAACAACCCAATAACACTTTGCGAGCCCAAAGAATCGAACCCAGGATGATTCTTAGGTCGAGCAAAGTGTTATAGGGTTTTTCTAAGAAATTCTAAGTAGCAGTTCGGAGCTTGGTGACTTACAATAGGCTCACCTTCTATTACAAGAAGAACTGTGAAAATGTGAACTGAACTGTGCAACATCTTCAAATCGACGGTGTTAGAAGAAAATTTGAGAGCCGGTAGTCAGACCAACTTACCGAGCCTTTTGAAATGGAAAACCGCTTTTACCGCCCTCCACATCGTCTACAAAAACTTGGAAGCCATCACCACAACACAGAACATTCTAGAAGAATCACAGCACTGAGAAGTAGTAGTCGATGACGTGTGCGACGTAAAACAGCACACATGTGGCGATGTACATGAACACCAGTATTTGTATTAGCATGGTGCTTCGCCCGTGGCCGCGGTCCGACTGCCCGACCTGCCAGCGAAGCCCTACAGCAAGGTGAATGCTGAACAAATGCCAATTACACAATGTTCCGCGGTTACGTATATATACGAGCGGTGAGCCGACATAATTAAGTCCTCCTGTAAATGACAGTAAGTCTGTGTTTTGTCGCAGTGTTGATGTTGTAGCTGTCGCGCGTGTGTCGACACCTTTATGTTATGTTGAGATCGATTTTATCAGCGAGTTGTATGTGAATTATAGTAGCATGATTGATTGAAATTGAACTTCTTCAATAGTGTAGTGATTGCAGCCGTTATGAGTAAGTTTTTGGGTTCGATTACAAAGTAGTTTGTCTTAGATTTATGTTTCATTCAACTATGGCTCAGCTTCGAGTCCATCGAGATCCGGCTGAATATCAGTATTTTTAAAAAAGCGACTGCCATCAAACCTCTTCAACTCAAGTTATGGTCAATTCATATTTCCTAAGGATAGACTTATTGTCAGGGTTTTTGGTCTTCCGACTACCCTCTAACAATTGTCGTAGGTGTTCATATGAGAACCGGGACCGACGACTTTACGTGCGGTCGAGGCACGGAGAGGCATCAATGTGTTAAGTCTATCATCCACAGATTGGCCGCAGTAAGCACAACTTAACCTTGCAGATCGGTAAAAGTTTTTCAATAAAAAGGTTTAATATGAAACGTGTTGTGAATTTCAAAATATAATATTACATTCGTGTCACGTTAGGCACGAGTTGTTAGATTGAATGCCAGCTATGTCACAAAGGACGATATTAATTAATTTGTTAAACTACCGTGACGTTTGTCCGACTTCCACGAAGGGTACGTCGACATGATATGTTTGAAAATACTTGTATTTATTTGAAAGTTGTTAGAAATATTTACTACGTAATTTATACTAAATATTATATCAGACCTAATAAGGTAAGATGGATGTCTAAAAAAAGATGGACTGTGAGAGATACAGATAACGTGGTGACAAAGAAAATTAATGAAATGATGGGTAAGTTAATTAGGATAAGGACAAGGAGATGATAATACTTACAAGTATTACAGGACTATAGCCTGTTCTGAGTGTATGGCACAATAAATAGGATTATTATTTCTTAAAAATATTGTTGTTGACCCGATAGACGTAATGTCTTGTCTCAGCTATAAATATTCTACTCGAACTACAAAAAAAAAACACAAAGTTAAAATAGTCGTAAAGTTTCCTGATATTTTCAAATTTTCTTAATTTTTCTTGCCGTTAAAATCTAATAAAAAGTATTAGAAAACTTAAAAAAAATGGTTATGCCGTACTCAAGCTATGGCGCGACCAAGGGAGATAGGGGATCATTTTAAAAAACATCCATTTTGTATAAAGTAGTTACTTTTGTCTTAGAGAGTGAAAGAGTCATATTTAGTTCGAATCCGATACAGCAAGAAACGAATAATTACAAACTACGCATTTCCATAGCATAGTCCGTGAGCTACGCCGTAGCGAATTTGCTACGCGGCTACGAGCCGGAGCTACGGCCCGGAACGGATGAACCAGCAATTTGGTTAGAAGTGTTCATCAGTGAACAAGGATATAAGGTTGCAATTGACAAAGGTTTCACTGCAATCTCATCCGCTATCCAACCGGAATGGATAACATCGAAATAAAACTACTTATTAGTTAATATTATGTATACGATTTTATCCCGTCACCATGTCGAGAATTTACAATTCAGTGTATAATATTCGCGAATATTGTAGCAGAAACCAGTATGCTAATTCGTCATCGTTATGTTTAATGAATAAACACACATAGTTATACAGGTACTCTCCATATGTTAACGAGTAGAACTTTGTATGCTACAATAATTAAATGTATTTTATTTATGTTGAATTCCTCTCTCCTCTGGTTATTTAAGTAATATTAAATGATGAAAGTCAGATATTTTAATAAAGTTGCGTTAAATGGAATACAAATTCGTTTAGTTTCTGTTTAGGATAAGTAGAAGACGTAGTATAAAGAAGCCCAGGATAGACAATCCTGGGCGAAGTTAGGGGAGGCCTTTGCCCAGCAGTGGGACACGACAGAGGCTATATAAAAAAAAAGTAAAAGACAAGATTCGCTTTTGATTATAATCAAAGAGATCTATTATTACTGTCTCACAACCTAAAAATGATCGCATTAATACGTGGTATTACGGACTCAGGATCGAAAAAAGGCTTCAGTAACGGGAAGTATAGTATTCAGTAGGTACATTCGGACTGTAGATGATAATTAAACTTGGCATATATTATTTGAAGTCCAGTTTTAAGAAGATTCATTAAGCAAGAACCGCAACAACCCATAATTAATTGGTGGTTACCAGTAATTGGTGAGGCGATGAACGCGGTAACGTTAATGACTTAACCGACTAACTACACGTTAGCGCTGCCGCTGATTAAAAACTTCGGTTAACCTAGATGATTAATTATCGTATCGATGTAATAACGAGCACAGTTTTATCTATGTAGAAGAAGTTCCACTGTCCCGCAGTACTTCTCCTCTTAAACATTTTGATCCATTTTGCACTTATGTGGTCAACTGGATAGTTCTTAGCTATAGTTGGGCCCAGTTGGTGGCCCCGTGGTCGTGAAAGTTAAAGCGAGTGACCGCGGGAAACTATTATTAAAAAACATATATTACCAAATTGTAGACGTTCTCAAAAAAGGACACCCTAAACCAACGATCATGAAATTGAACCCAGGAACTCTATGGAAGCAGTCGCACTTGTGACCACAAGACTAATGAGGCAGCTAACGATCATGGATAAGGGGAGGTTAATGAATGTAGATGAAGCAAAACTAGTGTACCATTATCGTCACAATTGGCAATCTATAGTCTCTGCCTACCCACATGGGAGACAGGCGCTATAGTATTAGGGATCTTCTAGTTTAATACTGCACATGAAAAACAATATTTAAAATGTTTTTCGCAAAGATCCACTGTAATTATTTCGGTTACATTTCATCTACGTATCAGTAGATCAAAGCTAGCTCAGTTAACACCAAATTAATTTATTTATAGCTTTTCTTTCACACATTAAAATTATGACGCTTAGTGACGGGGCGTGCATTTTTATACTGTAACATACTCTTCTAGACTAGACTATACTTACTGGTCCGGTGCTGTCCATTGACGACCGTAGTGGCAGGCACGGAGAGTCTGTCTCCGTCATTATTGTTGACGTGATGCAGCGGTAGCTCCACGGCGTCCGAGCCCCCGGGCCACGCCATCGTCGCGCACACTGCACATCACTAGCCACACACGCACATCACTAGCACCCGCGCGGGATAAACGCGCGATGTACACTTTGAACACAATTGGAGTCGCTTGCACCAGGGTCCAGCCTTCACGTTACGATTTTTGTCTTAACTTTTGTGCTACATTACAATATTTCTTTTAAGCTTTTGTGGTATGGAAGTTTGTTATAGAAGTATTGTTCTGTTAATTAGAAATATATATATTGACGCTTTTATCAAAATTATAATAAGTATATACATATGAATTGTGTAATAGTAAAAGTAATCGGTGATGAAACAAATAGGTGTTAACAATTTTTGAGCACTAGACGAAATGGTTGCGATGGTTCGATTCTCATGTCGAGCAAAGTATTATTGGATTTTTCTACAAAATACTCAGTAGCAACTCGGAGTTAGATTTTGCGGTGTAAATATCTATATATTATTGTTGGCGAGTTAGATACATACAGAGATGTTCGTGGCTAAGTTATAAGTGCGCTGATCAAGAGATCTGCAAGGTAAAGCTGCGTCTGACGCGGTCGATCTGTAGATGGGTGACCAATCTTAACACATCAAGATCCTGCCTCACCTTGGAGAATACGTAAAGCCTTTGGTCACGGTTACACCAACACCTATGACAATCGTTAGTGTTAGTCAGAACCGAGTCAGCCCGAAAAGTCTGACAACCAGTCTATCCTTCGAAATCTAGTGGTGTGTCTTCCAATATAATTGGGCAAAACGTCTCATCATCAACCCATTACATTGTCCCACTGCTGGGCACGGGTCTCCTCTCAGTACGAGAGGGATTAGGCTATAGTCCGCCACGCTAGCCTACTGCGGGTTGGCGGACTTCACACGCCGTCAAGAAAATCTCTCAGGCATGTAGGTTTCCTCACGATGTTTTTCTTCACCGATTAAGCTCGTGATAATTAATTATTAATACGCACACAACTTCGAAAAGTCAGAGGTGCGTGCCTTGGATACGAACTCGAGACCTTTGACTTGGCAGTCCAATGGTCATATCACTAGGCTATCACTACGTCTTAATCCAATATAATTGGGGAAAAGGCTAGGAGGGGTAAGAAACAATAAACTCGTACAATTGCATGTACTGTCTACCCAGACAGGATATTGAGCCATAAATGCACAGGAATCGCGTCGTAAAACTGATTTTATTGTACACCGTAAAGCAAATCGCTCGACGTAATCCTTATTACTAAATAACTCGTTACTTGTCTCGGTTTTTAACAACAAAACGTCAGTAATTTGATCACGATTTTTGGCTAACGTAACCTTTTTTGATGAATTTAATTACATTGTGCTATACCATGTCAGTATCGACGACCTCTAACAATTGTTACTTCCATTTATAGTGAATCGTATTTTGCTACATCAAAAGTGCCCATTTTAAAAGTAAAAGATGTCAATTTAAACCTCCTTAGTACTTAGTAAACATATGCATTAAGATTTCACCGTCTTTATGTTATATAATTAAGTCACCAAGTTTGATGTACAAGTTAGGTTTAGTTCGGTTCGGGTTTCTTTGTCATTTATAATTTAATGGAATATATTATTTTCCACGGAGGTTTGAAAATTATATAATGACATACCATCACGCCTGTATTCCCCGAAGGGTTAGGCAGAGGTGTACTTAAAGTACACCCACAGTTCGCCGGTATGTTTAGGTACCATGTAATAGGGGGCGAGCCTATTGCCACTAACCAGGCACAAATCCAGACTCCGAGCTGCTACTAGGAATTTCATAAAAAAACCTAATAACACTTTGCTCGACCTGGGGATCCAACCCAGGACCTCTAGCGTAGCAGTCGCGCTTAGGATCACTAGACTAGTGAGGCAATTATATAATGATTACCATAATTTGTAGAGTGCTCCAACCGAGTATCATTTTATACTTCAGTCGATACGGAGTGGAGTGTTGATAACCATAGTTACCTGAACAATAATTTGTTAAATATCATATTAAGTGTTGAATATCATCATCATCATCATCACCTACCCATTTACTGCTGAGCACAGTTCTTGTCACAAGTAAGAGGAGTTAGGTTATTGTCCACCGCACTAGCCTACTGCGGGTTGGCAGATTTCACACGCTGTCGAGAAATCTCTCAGGCAAGCTGATTTCCTCAAGACCTTTTCAGCGAGTGATAATTTATTATTAATTGTACGCACATTATTACGAAAACTCAGACGAGCGTGCTTGGATTTGAACTAAAGACAAGACAAGAATTGGCAGTCTTTGGTTAAACAATGTTAAGTAAAAAGCTTTACTGTGTAAATGGCTAACTAAAGTTGTGAAAACTATGACTAGAACCGTCGCTAATTAAAATCGTAGTTTCCACTTGAAACAGAAGCTTCTTTCAGCCTAGATGGAAGTAAAATAAATTTTAAATACCTACTCAGTAAGTTTTGTATAAAGTCATAGTGTATTTCATTACACTATGATAAAGTAATATATTTGACCGCAAGATTTGCCTTCATTATATACTAAAAAAATAGATTTTTATTTCTTGTTGAGCTTAAACAATCACGGACTAACAAATTAATTATTAGTAGCTGTTGAAAACAATTAAGGAATATTGAAGATAATTAATTTCTTAGCACATTATATAATTGTACTGTAGGTAGATTGATAGTATAGCGGTCAAGTTATTATAAGTACCCACACTTTGTATTGTTATGATTGCGCCAGTGCGGAATAAACGTTACTACGAATCAGCTGTGTCTCATTGTGATCACCCGGAGTAAACATATTACAATAATTTAATTATTTATTGAATTTGCTTTGACTTCGATTATAATTAGAATAAAAGTAATTTACCTAGAACATCGATTATTATTTAGCCACGACCCTCTCGTATTTCAATCTACATAATATATACATACAAAATACTAACAAATAGACTTCCGTACTGATCGATAACGAAACCTTATAAATAATAAAGTATACAAACCTAATTTTACAAGTAGGTAAGAGAGGTTTTAGGAAAATCCCTATAGGGAAAGAAAACACGTGCGAAAAACATTCCTTGTTTTCTTTTTCGTTGGATAAATGGAACACGTGCTGTACTAAAGTTTGCTATAAAAGAGTTTTTCACTCCATTTTTATTCGATATTTTTTAAAAGGTCGATAAAAGCGGTCACGCGTAACCTTTAATAAAATATTGCAGAGCTCGCACTATATAGGAAATTGTTGAATTTGATTGCTTCCACTGAAAACGTAACAAGCAATGAAAAGCTTGCTATTAAAGGACAATGTTGATGATAGCTGTGTTACCTGTAGAATAGAACATAACGATGTCTGTTTTTCTTCCAAGGATTAGGCAGAGATGTATCCCACATTTTACCGGTTTGTTTAGTTCCCATGTAATAGAATGCGAGTCTAATCCATTAAACGGGTCCATTACTTTACCGTAATCCATTACCCATTAAAGGCCCAAATTCCAATAAAATTACCCCATTGATATGGGAGTGGGACTCGATTTTACGACCTTACGCACAGCCATAACATTTTTTTTAATAAAAAAAATTCACTGTATTTGCTATCATCATCGACCTATAATGTCCCCACTGTTGGGACACAGGCTTCCTCTTGGTGAGAGGGAGTGGGCCATAATACACCACGCGGGCCCAGTGTGGGTTGGTAAATGTCAAATGTCTTCGAATTTTTAGTTCTAGGACAGGTCGGTTTCCTCACAATGTTTTCCTTCACGGAATCTTTAGGTAATGGAATTCCCTAAATCCTTAATTAATGAGTGTACGGTCGTTCCGTCACTAATAGTATAATCGTTTTGTTTTAACATACAAAACAATCAAACAGAACCGTCTAATTGTTGCTGAACCTGCGTAGCACTATATTCGTAGCACATTCGTAGTACCTTCGTAGCGCTACGGCTACAACAAACAACACAACAAACTGTAATACAAAATAAATACAAATCGAGTTTGAATCTGTCAGTTTGTTATAACTAATGTATTACGAAAGGGATTTTGACGAAAACTTTGTATTTATAATGGATTTGATTAAATCGGACTGTTTCAAGAAAGTTGTTCATTTATAGACAATTTTATTAAGAGAAAACAACCTGCTACTTACAATAATAATTGTTATAACCGAACTGAAACTAATCTAAATAAAATATCGATCAGCGGTTTCAGAAATCAATTATTGTTTAAGCAAAAGACATTACTCACAGATTCTTTTATGTAATCACTTTTACGGGTCATATTTTCCAATAACGACTTTTACGTGACGCAAATGTAATTTGAGGTGAAGCCATTTGGCTGACGGTATTTTTATTGTAGTAAGATGAGAAATAAGCATACGTGCTGTTTGATCTGACACCTGTAGTATCACTCACGCCTTGATACCTCAAAATAATGTTATGCCTCATTTGCGCAGTATGTAATTTCACTAGCTACATTACCCCTTTAAACCAGAACACCTTATTGTTAACAGAGTATTGCTTGGCTGCAGAATATTTCAAATACAAATAACCTAACAACTAAACAAGGGACATTCTGATGTCATGAATAGGTACTGAATACATCATAGAAACATGATAAGGTATGGGATATCAGTAGCGAAGGGTCAAGAACGAAATCCATTTGGCAATTAGACGCTGATCCTAATAGTGACTGTCAGTTATAGACCTTATTGTAACATAGTCATCAAGTATTTCCAACTAAAGTGCTTATTATCTCTAGTACCACCTCACACGTACTTTATTCAAACAAAACAATAGTTATATCTCCGATAATACATATTATTACAAGGTTTACATCACAATACACATATTTGTGTCCCTGCGTACCGAGCGAACGAGTGCGTACCGAGCGTACGAGTGCGTACCGAGCGAACGAGTGCGTACCGAGTGACCTTTTAGGGACACCAATGGGAGGGATTGATTGAGAGATTAGGGACAGTAATGAAAATTATCTAAATCTAAGTTTTTAAAAATTTCACTGCGCTTACACAGGTATCTAAACTAAGTACTCATCGAGCAGCTCAAATTAGTTTTTAATCTTAATTGAATTATAATGAGTTCATTTGTGGTTTGCTCCAGGTGCTTATGTCATACCTACTAGTGAAGATAACGCAAACACCTATGCAAATACTATGTCTACTTATATATTATCTTCGACTAGACAATTCTTTGTTTTTAACCGACTTCGAAAAAGAAGCATATTCCCAATTTTGTAGGTACAGATTGCTTTGGTGATGACAAATCTATTTCGAAGATTTTTATAATGGACTAAGTATTTATTATTACATACTTAGTTCCGGTTTTAGTCTCAAGTACGCGACAACTATATTATGTTGATTCGCGGGAACTTGGCGAACTTATTTGTAAGTTGGTGTGAAGTATGGTAACTTGGCGTAAAGCGCAAGTCGCAGCAAACCGAGCACACGCTCCCAGCTCTTATCTATTTAAACTTACTTCTCACAATTTTGCAAGGCTTAACTTCTTCACACACAACCTTAACCTCCTTTTTCTTCCTAAGGACTACTTAATTTTTTTTAAAGGACTCTTATATAGAAAAAAGATACTCGATGTCCTTCTTCAAGGTTCAATCTGTATATGTGCTGAAATTCATCAAAATTGGTCCATCTGGTTTGGGCGTGAAAACGTAACAAATTGTAGGCAAAATGACTTTCAAATTTCTATTTTTTTTGTATTGTAAGAATATATTCTATTAATCTTTTTTTTTTGAAAATCCGTTACATTTATGGTATTATAATGTCTGCAACGAATCATAATTAAGATAATTGAATAACATAAGGTAGATAATACATTTACTTTGTTACGCATTTCAAAGTTAACGTTTACGTAATCTGGAACACCTACGCTCTAAGGCAGTCAAAGGCATCTGTCAAAAAACGGTTCACATAATGGACAAGGTATAGTTTATTGCTTTGATGTATTAACGTCAATTATAGAAGTGACGTCTTGACATTTGACAGTAGGTACGTGTCATTGAAGGGATCAAAAATATTTGGTAGTAATCCTACATCGTTTTATTAGATTATTGGATTATGGGCTCAAATTGGTCGTTGCCGTTGCAGACATTCTCTTTAGCTAAGTTAGCTATCACTGGCACATCTGATGATAGAGTTGCGAACTGCAGATGATGATGATGATGATGACATAGTAACAAAATCATCTCCTATAAAATTTAGTAACACAGATCATCACTTTAAATTTTTTAAACCAAAGGCTTCTGTCAGTGCATGCTCGTTTGTTTTTTTTATGCTATGTCGTCAAAGTCGTGTCTTAAAAACTGGCGCAGAGCCTGAGAACTTTTGTAGGTACCTTCCTACTTATCTTGGTAACTTTTATGTCATGCATTAACATCAACTTATTTCTTTTACATTGTTTTATACATTGAAATTTATACATTCGGAACAAAAAATAAACGATTAGCAACCTTGCGGTCAAGCTTGCACACATATAAAGGACACACATATACTCACGCTTATATTCTCCGAAGACTAAGGCAGAGTTATTTACTAGGCGATCATGATGCCCTACCAATAAATAAAGACAATGAGCCTATTGTCAGTTACCGGCTACAAATATGCGCTCTAAGCTCTACTTTTGATTGAGATAGCATACATACTTAATACATTGCCTAATTTGATCCCAGAACTTCATATTGACCAGCCATTTTCGCGACAACTAACTCGATGAGGTTATTTATATCGGTAGGTAAGTACCTACTTTTAACTTAACACTCCTATGTTAAAAGTTAAAGTGTCTTGAAATGTAAACTGTGTAGACTAACCAACGCCCACTTGAACCCACGATTGAACGAGTAACTCCCACACAATTGGCGCTAAGATTAATTTTATTTAATAAGATTAAAAGCACAGACTCCTTAGCAAATTTAGGTCTGTGATTAAAAGACTTCTGCACAAAAGGTATTGTTTCGTTTAACTTACTTTCTTAGAAGATAACCAGACAGACAATCAAATCTGAAATCTGAAGTTAAACTTCAAATGGTTATTGATGGTCGATATTATATTTAGGTAAGTATATAATTATTTTAATATTCATTGAAAGTAAACATGATAAGTACGTAACTATTTCACATATCACATTCACTGTTTTTTTTATTCTTTGAAATAATAGCCATAAATATACAAAAGCACAGACTTAAATATATACCTACAATAGAATTGATTGTAACATGAACTCACAAAATATTAGTTTATTTTTACTCCTAATAACTCACAAAGTAACATTAACGTACGTCACAGACGACTTGCAACTGGACAAAGTAAGAAAGACGTTCCCATATAGATAACAATGATTAGATATTATCAAAGATACGGTAACCATCGGCCAATAACGACGCGAGTCACCGCGAGAACCGTGTAGGTGAGTGATACTTGTACAACTGGGACAACTGTCAATCTAACGTAAACATAAAGGGGTTTGGGTAAATTTGGCGTCGTTTTGAAGTTGCGCGGCCAGTAATGAAACTTAGAAACTATTGAAGAACAGAAAAAAGCGATCAAAAGTTATTATGCTCTTAACCATATCGGAGCTGAGATATTTGCACTTGAAGATTTAAAATGTCGTCACTATAAAAACTTCAATTATTGCCCTATGTCAAGAAATTTTATAATTATATGCTTTGGAAGGTTTATATTAGAGAATTGTCTGACCGTCTGTCAATGTGACCAAGAGCGTCACCAGGCGCCAGGTCGCCAGACGCTAGGAGCATGTAGTAAGTTGTAGTTGAGGAAAGGATCTATAGTTTTTTTCTTTTTTCTCTGTTCTCGCGTCAAGCCCGGCTGTCATCTAACTTAGTGGTATATTACCAGAACATTTTTGGGCTGTGTTATTAGGATTGGGAGGGTTTTACTCATCTCTTCGGACTGTAAGGATGGCGCTCTGTAGGTCCTTTTTAAAAAAAACACAATTTAAACTGCTGAAAGGTTTGGTTTATTGCCAAAATTAAGATTAAAAATTAAGATGACAAAATATAGAAAGAAACGTATGGATCGGACAACGGTTGGTAATCGACTCTCTATTAACACAACTCTGGAAACAGTTTTATATAAATTACAATTGTATATGTCAGCGTTTACTGCATACAAAGACAATGCATAACAGGACGAAGCACTTCGTATAATTATGATAGAACTTCACTTTGGGTAGGTAAGTTCGTTTAATCATTAATTATACTGCTTGTTAGTCTCGTGGTTCCAAGCGCGACTGACGCTAGAGGTCCCATGACCCTGTAGCGTCAGTCGCGCTTGGGACTGGGAATCGAACCCAGGTTCGATTCCCAGGTCGAGCAAAGTGTTATTGAGAATTTCATGCAAAACCTCTGTTCTCGAAAGAAGAAAAAAACTATAGATCCTTTCCTCAGCTACAACTTACTACATGTTCCTAGCGTCTGGCGACCTGACGCCTGGTGACGCCGTTGGTCACATTGACAAACCGTCGAAAACAGTAAAGCGAATCTCTAATATCAACCTTCTAAAGCATATAATTACAATATTTCTTTACACAGGACAATAACTGAAGTATTTATATTGACGACATTTTAAATCTTCAAATGCAAATATCTCAGCTCCGATATCACTTGGACAATTTTTTTTTTACGTATATGTGTATTTACCACAGCATAACATATTAATATTAAAATTATTGGTGGCCGCTGGAAAAAAAAACGACGCCACTACTCCATACAAAGTTACCCAATGTCCTTTCTTAATTACCGGAGCGTGATTGGAATTATATCTCATTATTAGACAGTTTTAAGCAATCAATAATGAAGTGTCATAATATTGTCATTAGGTATGGGAAAATTTAAAACATTGAAATAAAACTACTTTTTTCGAGTTATATTGATATTATTTAATTCCCAATGTTTCGGATCCTGTACACCAGCCATGCCATGTCAAAAATCCTTAAAATTAAATTAAAATATTTTAAAAATATCAATATAACGCGATAAAATCCGTAAAAAGTAGTTTTATTTCAAAGTAGTTTTATGTCAATGTCTAATATTTTCGTGTGTCAGAAACCAGTAAATTTTAAACATTTTACTAGAATTTGAGGTATATTGACCATCGTAAGTGGGAGACCTGAATATACCAGCGAAATTTAGGTCAACATTAGTACACCTCTGCCTAACCTTTCGGTACATACATCAATTAAAATGACTAGCTATGCCTACTGACTACACCTACGTCACTTCACAATATTTGTTTTTTATCCGTGTGGAGATCAAATCAACCTGTGACGCTGAAGTTGATCGCTCAGCGTTTACGCCAACCGGGCCTTATTTTATAGGCAGTGTCAGGCAGTGTTAATATAAACTACTTACAACTTTGTTCTGACTGTTAAACATTAACCAACATAATAAAACTAAAAGGGTTGTTACTTTCATTGACAGTTCTATCAATCGCGGCTGGTCATCAGGGAAGAAGCGCATAGGCGTGGGCGAGGGTGTGCCCGCTTGCCCGGGCAATCTCAGCTGTGACGTCATATGGGCCATAAATAGAATTAAAGCAGCCTTATTGTAGGGCGACCACAGCGGGCACGGCTTCCGGACATATATTAGTATTAATGATACTGTCTATATTTTTGCGAATAGGAATAAGACAAAATCTGAGGTTATAAAACCCCCTCCAAGAAAATCCTGCAAATTATAACAGTTGCACGGTTAACGTCTAATCACAATAGACCCACTACGATTCCACTTATATTATACCAAGCCGCTAGTTTTAAGGAGGTAGAACTATGGGTGAAGAACGATGGGTTTGAACCACTGCATTGTCAAATATTCTGCCGCTGAGCAAGAATGTGTTAACATTATTGTGTTTCTGTTTGAAGTGTGATATGGTTAGTGTAATTATTGGGCAATGACACTGATGATACTCATGCAAATTCTAACTTCGCCCTAAGAATTCCTAATTGGAAAAACCTATCATACGAATACTATGTGTACGTATTTTATTAAATAATAACAATAACTTAAAGTATAGTACTAAGCAATCTTTTAAAATGGTTAACCGGCTCAAAGCTTTTTAAAGAAATCTTGTAAGTTTAAATTGCTCTACCCAAAGCTCGCTGGAATCGGTGCCCTGTCTCAATATATATTTGAATCGATTTTATTCGAATTGTCTTGATCGAAGGAATTGTATTTCCTTATTGAATACCGGACTACATTTATAAAATTCTCGTGTCACAATGTTAGTTACCATACTTCTCCGAAACGGCTTGACCGATTTTTATGAAATTTTATATGCATATTCAGTAGGTTTGAGAATCGGCTACTATCTCTTTTTTTAAATATAGAATGTGACATTAAACAAGAAACGTACCTATACTCCACGCGGCCGAAGCCGCGGGCGGACAGCTAGTATCCTAATAATATTCTGAAAGGCTGTTAAAGGTTGTAAAAAACCAAACAAAATCAAAGCAAGCGATGTCGACGACAGCGAACGCTTTATAAACATTCATAAAATCAAAGTCTCACTTTACTGTAGTATTCGAGAAACAACACAGGTAAATTAAGTCATGTTGTTTTTATATTATAGGTGAAATATACTTTAGTTAATAGCACTGTATTTTGTTTTTAAGAACAAACAAGCTAGCTACACATGGCAGGCATTGAGATTTGATTACACGGCAAAAACTACAGAACGCCATTTACAGTCAGTTTTTTTTTCATATTGATGATCCTACTACATTTTGTTTAAATTAAAACACTCAACTTTATAAATTGTATTGAATAAACCATTATATAATTATAATTGGGAAACGGATTTTTTATGAGAACATTCTTTGAATATGTACTTCCTATTTTATAGCTTTTATGTTCTTTTGACCAAAATTTTACAGAATTTTAATATTTTTATAATATAAAGTTAAGACATTGCGTTTCGTACGATAAGTGTGGTATAGTGCTTAGATATAAACTTTCATACAATACAGTTATTATCGAATTTTCGCGACAAAAAACTATTTAGGCACCTTAATTTGGTGAAATACGGTGATATAAAGAGAATTTTAAGCTGGTTACGGTCCTTAGTATTTTCTAAGCCGTGGTCACATTACAGGGTAAAAGTTACCGGACTTAAGCCGGTCACACCCCACTTTTACGAGAGACCATTGCGTTCTGTGATTAAATTAAATGAACTAGCATTGTAACAGTTCTCTAATGAGTTCCAGCAGGCAACTGCATACCACAGATAAGATAATATATAAAACCGTTTGCATTATCCACTGGCGAAGGCAGAGGCTTTCGAAAGCTTCTATTTATAACTGAAAAATGTACTGTAAGCGGGCAGTAAATAGTACAATGTACGTATTTGAGCATCCAAAATAAACTATAAAGCTGCAAATCACATGATAGTTTTGCAGACTTGGTCGTGGTGGATGTCACGACGTGACGATAAGAAGGCGGCGGACTTTTGTCAGCACAAAATATCTAGATCAGATAACAACAGATACAAAATAAATAGCTGGACACGGGTCTCCTCTCATAATGAGACTATAGTCCACAACGCTAGCCTACTAAATTTCTCATTCGTGTAGGTCACGATGTTTTCCTTCGCCTTTTTAAGTTAGTGATAATCTTTTACCTATAATACAATACAAGAAGATAAAACATTGTAACCATTTTTAAGCACGCAATGTGCACGAAGGTGTGAGAGTTTTAGAGTGCAGAAAATATGGAGCTGATCCGAAATTCAATTCAATTAAATTTAATTTATTGACATAAAACAAATTTGTACAACAGTGTAGATTCTCTGACTCCTACGCTAGTAAAGACTGTGTTGCAGGAGCCAGTGTCCTCCTATTACATGACAACTGTATTATTTTATGACAATAACAATTAAAAAAAATTTTGCAGAAAAATATTTCGGTGGAATTTCGACCACCCGGCGGCCAGTAGTTCTATGTACCGTGCAACTAGAGTCAATACCGTTTCATAGACGCTTGAAAAGCTTAATTGAAATAAAAAAGTTTGATTTGATTTATTAATGAATACGCACATGATTCCGAAAAGTCAGATATCCAATGTGTCTTGGATTTGAATAATACAAGATCATCTCATTAATTTAAAAAATAAATAAATTAAAAAACGTTTATATCAATTACAACAGGCTTTTTGATACATATTATTGGAGATCACCTTTTAAGCAAGGAATTGCTTGTATTAGGAGTAAATTAAAGGTAGTAGATTAAAAGACTGTCGGTCTATTTAAAATAACTGTGGGTATATGGATGTAGTAATCAGATGCTGCTAAGTTGATTACTATGGACTGCAAAGTACACAAACCGCAATGTTGCTGAGCAGAATATGACAGGTATTTGTTTTTATTGAGACCTGTTTATCTTTACTGGAAACTGGACTAGTTTCACTGTTTGCTCGGAATACCAATGAAATGTAAGTTTCTTCGCAAAGTTTTCTATAGCAAACGCACGTATTCAATTTCCATAACTTTCAATATCACTTTAGTACCTATTTCTTTCTCAGACTGTAGAAGATAAATAAAATTCTTTTCAATAAAAGTAGGTACCTGGTATAATTAACCTGTACCTGTACCATGTACCTGTAATAATTCTATTCACAATTTTTCTTATATATTATTTTAAATTATTGTACCTACATTCTATGCAAATAAACAAATATTCTATTCTATTCCATTTCTTATATACCTATATTAGGCCTACCGCGGCCAGTGTAAAGATGGGAGATATATTTTAACGTTGTAGGTACTTCATGCACTAGAAAATACATTAAATCATCGGCATACACATAATCTACGATAGACCAATGATTGACACGGTCATTTGATAACATAATGCATTCACGTTCCTGGTCATAGCGTAGGTAGGTACGTAATAAGTTTAATCTATTAGAAAACCACTTACCGTTCGCTGGGGAATTTATAGTCGACACTGTTAGATAGCTACTGCGTTATCGCTTGCAAATTTAATCGTCCTCAATTATTTCTATGGCCATATGATATATCAAAATTACTTTCAACAAAAAAATAAAACCGCCTTCAAAAAATAATAAAATAATTTGTCTAAAACAGTTTGGGAAGTCAGTGACTTCAATTTAAGTGATTATTTTGTTTTCGCCACCGACTTCCCAAACTGTTTTACACAAATTATTTGTTAAAAATAATTTTATTTTTGAATTTTTAGTGGAAAGTTTTCTTTATAAGTAATTATAAGCCCACTTAACGCACTGCTCCAATGACACAGCGATGTTTCGGAGTAAACGATAATATCATCGATATAAACAATTTTTAGATATCTGTTAATTTTTTAAAACCGCTGAACTGATTTCGATAAAAATTAAATGGGACAACCTCTAAAGTATGACCTACCGAACAAAAAATCATCATCAAAATGGTTCCACAATTGACGGAGATATTGCGTAGCAAACATAAAAAAAACAACATACAGATGAATTGAGAACCTCCTCCTTTTTGAAGTCGGTTGACAATCTGCCACTAATTTTGTAATCTATGGCGAATAAAGTTGATGAGAATGTAATGCTCTAGGGACTTTAATGAATTAAATACGCTAGTGAATTAAAAACAAAAGGTGAAACTAATACCCATGCGAAATATATCCTAACGCTGCTCAAGGATGCTCCTGCTATAGTAATGATGATTTATATACCTAATATTTTAATGCAATAATAAATTAAAAATGTTAGTTAACGTGTTAATTGACGCAGGTGGAGTAGGAGCATATTAAACGAATCATTTAAAAAATATCTGCAAATAACATTTTAATAATATAAACCCTTTTCAGAACGTGTCACGGGACCACATCATACGTGCATCATTTATCTGAGCTGGTGCCTTTGAAATGCACCTGAACATTTTATTTTCATATTTTAAAAAGCTTTGCATCATAAAGTCAGTTGCTACGTACGTCTCAATGGGAATTTCGAAAATTCGAACTGGGACCGTAAAGTGATGGAATGCAAGAGTTGTAGAATTCAAAAGAGAGAAAAGGTTTCAGTATCTAGTAATCTACTACAAACTTATTATATTTACTAAATTACTGAACTGAACAGCTAGTTCAGTTTTCAAGACGCCAATGTGCTGAAATAATACTCTATACTTTTTTAATAATTTTAATGAAGAATGTTCATGTTTATGATTCAAATTCATATAATTTGATAGAACTTGCGACCCGCACAGGGTTAGAATATTATTTTGTGTACTTTTTTCGTGATTGTGTATCTAGCATAAAATTTAAATGCTCCAACTAATTTTAACATATTAGATACATTTTTAATTTCATAGAACATAACATCACGCCTGTAGTCCCCGAAGGGTTAGGCAGAGGTGAACTAATGTACACCAAAATATCGCCGGTATGTTTAGGTCCCATGTAATAGGGAGAGAGCCTATTGCGATTAACAGGGCACAAATTCAAACTCCGAGCTGGTACTGAGAATTTCATAGAAAAACCCAATAACACTTTGCTTCGACCTGAGATTCGAACCCATAGCAGTTGCGGTAAGGACCACTAGACTAATGAGGCAGGCATCTTATAGAATGGTTATGTTTAATTCTTCTGATGGGTTGATAACCTTAAAACCTGCAGATTCTATTTTCGTACCGAGGTTAACTACAAAAACGTTATATTTAAGTGAAGTAGAGCAAAGTTAATTAACTTTTTCTTGTAATTTTATTTCTCACATATTGAAGATACCTATGTAAAATACAGCTCCATTAGTTGTCTTGTTATCTGTTATATTGAATCGCAAGTAATATTTTTCGTTTTGCAATTACTTGTAGGTACGGTAATAACATACAATCTACAATGATCAATGAGCTCATTTGGTATCCCCTTTAAATATGTTTTTTATTAATAAGTTACTGCTTCATTGATCTAAGGTTCGATTTAGAAGACAGGCAAATTTTTTTCGAGAAAATTCTCAGGCTGAAGTTTGGGTTTGTGTTTGGTTAAAAGCAATAAACGAAATATTGGGTTAATTGCAAATGTTGCAATTCCTCATATTTCTAGCTACTCCATTGTATCCAGAAGCCAATTAGTATGAAATAGTATAGATTGCTATAGGTGTGGATTATTTTACTATAGGTAGAACTTGACGTGATAAAATTAAACTCGTTTGGAGCCTAAGTTATTTGGTAAATCTTTCAAGCAATTTTTCCACAACTTTAATAAATACTTTATGAAGTGTTTTGGGTTTTAAATACATACTATAATAACGTTATTGGTTGCATAACTGATACTCAACAGTTTAACCTTGTATCACGGAGACCACTTTTCCCCTGAGGAATAACCCGATTGCATCTTAATGGTTCATAGTGCTGCTGCTATATGCGGCCACACGTTGGTGTGATTCAGACAGTACATACTTATTACATCAATATATATATATATATATATATATATATATACGCGCATTTAAAAAATAGCAACGTTGTGTCAAAATTTCAAAGTAATCCTTGAAGAACTTACGGAGATTTAAATGTAATAACAAACGTTTAATAAACCCTACATGTATAATAAAAAAAAATGTACAGATGATATAATTTCTTATAAGTATATTGTTAAAAAATATGTGTCAGGAACATATCCTGACATATTGCAGTCGCAGAGCGAATAATGAAGTGTGTGAGTGAATACCGCTGAATGCATCTCAATCAAATACGAGATCTGCTCGCAGCTTGCAATGATTGGTTCTGATATTACTAGAGCCTCATCTACCTTTATATTACACGACACACGATGTGTTAACCCTGGCTGGTACCTACATACTTTAAACAGTATTAACAAAAAAGGTTTTCCTTTTAACCGATATCACAGAAGCGTTCATACAAAGAAGTCGGTTGATAAGAAACAGCGGAAATACAAAATACCGGCAAAAAAATTTTTTGCAACGTCACTGACATCAGAAATGATTATTTTGCGATGTTTTTGATAAAAAAGTATAGGTAGGCGGCTTTAACCTGAAATCATAAATAAATTTGCAAGAAACAAGAAAACAATTTGTCGGGAAAAATATCGGTTGAATCATATGATTGCTTTTTTTAATTGTCTACACATTGGTAGATAACAACATAACATACCATCACGCCTGAAGTCCCCGAAGGGTTAGGCAGAGGTGTAGTAATGTACACCCACACTTCGCTGGTAGGTTTTGTTCCCATGTAATAAGGTAGCGATAGCCTATTGCCATTTACCGGGCACAAATACAGACTCCGAGCTGCTACTGATATGGGAATCGAACTCGGGACCTTTAGCGTAGCAGTCGCACTGAGGCCCACTAGACTAATGAGGCAGTTGGTAGATAATCTTCTTAAATATCATCAATTCCCTCTTGCGATAACTCGAAAATGGCTCGACTGATTGGAATACTCAGTAGATAGAGACATGAAATTCACCTAGGTGACAAATAGCTAGTCTCAATAGATAAGAAACAAGCGAAGTTTTGCAATTCACTCATAGTTTTTTCAATAAAGAATTAACACGGGTATATGGATTCAATCAAATCTTTTCAAAAGATCGCTTTAGATGAACTAGTCGAGACAAAAGCGGTTATTAACACCGGCATCCACCACCTACACTATTATATGTTCTCAGCTGAAGTTATTTTTAGAGACGAGTACTAAAATAATAGATCTCACAACGTTTGTATACGACGACATTCCAATAATGCGTTTATTTAGAAGAGAATCTAGCCTGGAAAACTCAATTCTATGCACTATTTGTTTTTAATCTAAAGTAAAACTCAATTTTGAGCAGGATTGTTTGCGCGTGTGCTTTAATTTGTCGGACTTAATGAAGTTTTTGTAAAAAAAAAGAGCACCCGGTTCTTCTAATAGGTATAGGAAATGTTCTATATAGTAATTACGACGCCATCTAGTTGAAATTTACTAATTTTAATTTGTAAATGTGTTTAAATGATCTATTTTCAGTAGATATTTTTGTAGTTCTGCAACAATATACATTGTGCAAAATGTATACCCCGTTAGAACTATAATTATGCATATATAATCTAATCCCTCTCATTCTAAGAGGAGACCCGTGCCCAGCTGTGGGACAATATATCGTTTGATGATGATGATGATGTATTTATCAAAAGAGGTATGTGTGATAGTGGACTTCAAAACGGCTTAACAGATTTTGATAAAATTTTCTCGCTATTTTTAGATTAGTAGTATATCCTGTGAGTTTGATAGTGCTGGGACTAAAAAGAACAAAAACAAGTTAATTTCAATCTTTAGAGTTTGATAGTGAACGGATTAAAAAAACAAGAAAATATACATTATTCCTATTGATTAAAATAGGCTGTTTATTACCCCCTCGCGATAACCGGGATCCTATGCGGGCGAAGCCCTGGGCAAAACTTTATACCTTATAAAATATCAATATCTTAGAAAATATAGACAAATAGGGATTTGACGAGTCGAGCAATCGAACACTGCGCTAGGGGTCCACGTCGGTAGCGCAATGGGGGGTTTCGAACCGGCAACCACATGATCGCAAGTCCGACGCTTTAGCCATTGGTATTTGTTAGTTTCTAGTTGTCTTGTGTATTTACAAGACAACAAGAAAATCCTAGTGTAGCAACGGATAAAAAAAGTATCGATTTAAAAGAGCGATATCAATAATAATTTTAATTTAATTTTAAGCGGATAAAGATCTATGGCTGTCTTCAAATGGTTTAAATTAACTTTGTTGATTGTTTAAACATACTTTATCTAAACGATATGAGTAAGTAGTATTTTAGGGTTAAGTGAATGCGTTCGTAGTAGAGTGTTATCATAGTCATGTAGCAATAAATCAATGACAAGACACAACAAAGCCCTGAACAACATTCAATTCATGCCGACTGCGATTGAAAGCCGCTCCGGGCTTTTGTGGACACGCGGCGGGCGGGAAAAGTTTATTAATAACATTTACTATTGTATAATGAACTTACAGGTAAAACTTACCACCATTTCTTAGTCACTGAGGGATTAGGTCGAATTGTTCTGCTGTATACCAATAGTTTACTGGTATGTCTTAGGTTCTATGTATTGCCATTAACCGGGACAAAATCCAAATTCCAAGCTGCTATTCTTCTTCTTCGTGTCGAAGGTACGTATTTTTTATTTAGCTGCTATTGAATAATGCTTTTCCCAATCTGAGAATCAAATTCTAGATCAATCAATTAGGTAGTTTGGATTTGGATGTCTGATGATTATGATGTTCCTACCTAGGTATGGTGTGTACTTAGATAATGGATGATTTTTATGCAATCTTTGTATAAGCATGTAATCTTCGTTCTTTGTGCGTTCAAAAACCTTGCTGTGGTGATAACAATACCCTCTAAGATTATTTTTTTTATTGAATACTTATTTAATATGGAAATCCCGCGAATGAAATTGTTGTAACAAAATTATACACAAGCTTACCAAACGTAATAATTTACCAAAATCACAAACAAATGTTAACGGTATAATTGTATAAACAAACGGGATTGTTTCGGGTCTTATCTAAATAATAAACAAAGTTTGTGTCGGATATGTTCGGGATAAGGCCAGGGCGGGCGGGACGAGCGGCCGGCTCGCGACCTCCGCGGACACTGACGCGCCGCCGCCCACAACCAGTGATGAAATTCTGTTACCATTGATAACTCACTCTTAATATTACAGCTTCACTAATTTATTTTGTAAGAGGTGCATAACCGCTTCAGTATTTAGAGAACAAGAACTAGCCTAAGCCAAATCAGCAAAGGTACGGGTTGGCTTGCGAATTAAGTAGAGTCACCGTTGCTCTGTAGAATTTTTTTTAAAAGAAAAACTGTGTTTTCATCTAGCATAGGGTTAGGCATAGTATGCTACTATTTAGGCCAAGAAATATGTATACCTACTGTTGAAAAATATGATTGTAACCAAATCTATACTAATATGTACTATAAAGCTGAAGTGTTTGTTTGGAACTCTCAGAATCTCAGGAACTAGGGGTCCGATTTGAAAAATTCTTTCAGTGTTAGATAGCCCATTTATCAAGGAAGGCTATAGGCTATATATCATCACGCTAAGACTAATAGGAGAGGACCATAAATGAAAAATATTGCAAAAACGGGAAAAAATATTCCTTTTAAATGCCAATCGAGAAACCACGCGGGGAAACCGTGGGCGGAAAGCTAGTTTATTATATTTGAGCCACCTAACAGGCAATGAGGCAATACTAAACAATACTCTCGTAAAAATGTCTCTTCAGTCAAATAAAATGCCCTTTATATGAAATACTTTTTACTACCGAATTAGCCGAATAAGGTGTAATATGAGTCGGTCTTATAGGCTTCGGTGTAAGGTGTCAGGGTAAGTACGTCAGTTTTTTGGACTTCCGTGTTATCGGTATTATAGGTGGCGGTCTAATAGGCGTTGGAGTTAGGGCCTATGCACACCACGTTTTTTAAACGCGCCGTCGACGCGCGTTTGTAGCGATACAGACGCGATACGCACGCAAGTGGTGGCGTTGTGGTGTGCACAGGCCCTTATAGGCGTCAGTTATATTGCTGCCAGTGTCATGAGCGTTGGTTTTAGGAGCGGCGGTGTTATGAGCGTCGGTGTTATGGGTGGCGGTGTTATGGGCGCCAGTTTCATGGGCGGCGGTGTTATGAGCGCCAGTTTCATGGGCGGCGGTGTTATGAGCGCCAGTTTCATGGGTGGCGGTGTTATTAGCGCCAGTTTCATGGACCTCGGTGTTATGGGCGTCGAATTTATGCGCAGTGGTGTTACGGGCGTCAGTTTTATGAGCGTCAACTTTCTGGGCGTCATGGTTATGGATGTCGGTGTTATGGGCGTCGGTAAATGGGTGACGGTATTATGGGCGCCAGTTTTATGGGCGGTGGTGCTATGCGCGTTGGTTTTATTTATAATCTTTGAATTTGGACAGGACAACTTTGCAACGTAAGCTAGGGATAAAAAATAAGTTTCACTCCGAGTTAACACTGCAAATTTTATAAAACATGCAATAAAAAATTGCCATATCTGGGGATTTCCAGAATCGACTCAAGACCCGCGGAGGCAATAAAATTATTTAGGGTTAGCATCAATAAAACTGTAGGTACATCTACAAAGTTGGAAGAGAATTGTCTATAGTCACCAATTTTCGCGGAGAAATAAAAGTTTGCCACGCGTCGCTTTCAATATTTACATTTGTAGCAGATTCCAAATAAAATATTCAGTATTTGAGAAGCCTTTTTTCGTTAAAATCATTGAATATGTAAGGTAGGGCTGACTCTCGCATAAATATAAAAGTTCTTACAGTAAATGTGGAGGTAACTACGACTTTTAATACCTGGAGCGTACGGTATGTGTGGGTTAAGATACAGAGATGTTTTCTAAGAAGGAAGGAAATAAATTAAAAGTCGTCAATGATGATGATATGATGATGATGATGATTATGATATTTATTTCTGTAAATAAATCTTTTAAAGAAACTTTAACTTTTTTTTTATTAACTAGATGGCGCCGACGTTTCATGCCTGACGACCTCTGAGAAGAAACCTCAAAACAGAGAATCATCTCTGAGTTCTCTCTGTGGTCTTTTAAAGTCCAGACAATAGTTGTTATTAGATATGCGAGTTTAACAATGTAGGGCAAAATCTGAACAGGCCTTTTGAAGAAAGAGCCATAGCAGCTTTGAGTTGACCTATAGAAGAAGTGTCAATTAGGTATAATTGTGGGCCCCTTAATAAAACTTGATTGCATCACGCCTGTACCTTCCAGAGAGGGTGGGTGGACTAATGTACACCAACATCCCATGTTATATAGGAGGCAAAATTTTCGTGATGACCTAATTGATAAACCTATGTTTTTAACTTGTCCATAACATTTCTCGACTGACGCATCGTAATTTAGGATTTAATACTTAAACATAGGATATTATAGTATCAACTTGTATTCGAATTACCTACTTATATAAATTTACAGATACTTTAATTTAATACGAATTCTCTTCGAGTGTAAGTGCTTAATGTTTAAAATAGAATTACAGTACATCGCGGAACAGGGGAAGTTCTGTGAAAACGGCTATTACCTCAGACAGCACATCCATAAACAGAAATTAAACGGAATGACTTAATTAAAGACCTTGCACTCGTGCACTCGACGATGGAAACCATTTGTACGATATTAATTGAGTTCTATATATATCTAGATACACTGGTTTCTAACACACGCGCATATTAAACATTAAATTATAAAATCCATGGTCACGGGTGGACTGAGGTGTTGGTCGTCCTAATGTCAAAATTACCAACAGCTCAACCTTACACAAAGCTACCCTACATTTTGTTAATTATTATTTGATCCGGTAACGCAGAATGACTAACCCCTCAGTCAAACGTCGGGAATTAAATCATATCAATATAACGCGATAAAATCCGTAAAAAGTAGTTTTATTTTAATATATCTAGATACGTTTAGAAATCACGCATTTTAAGGCTCGAGTTCTAGAACAGTTTCTCTGGTCAAATGCGGTGCAGCATTTCGTGTGGTTTTCGATTTAATTAGTCTTAGATTTTTCATTTCATTTTATGAACAATGTGTCATTTGATTAGTTTTGAGCACGGGGTCATCCCCTACAATTGCTTGTAAAGAAGATACGCGGAACTGTTTTGTTTTTTCTGTACACTTACATCTCAGTAAAATTTTTATGATTTCACGGAAAAAGGGTTCCATTCGGACTGGTTGTCAGGGGACTAGTTGCTCATTACTTATTAACGAAATGAAAGCCAGCCCCAGCTTTTCTTTTATGTATTAACATTAATTATTAGATTTTCGTGATTTTTGTTAGAAAAATATACGTTAATGCATTATGAATTGGAACATTGCGACTGCGGACTGTGGCTATTGTAAATGCTTTTAATTTCATATTAACATCATATACGGAAATGTGTTGGTAGAAGATTGGGTTGCATTTTACCAGCTAAAACACAAAGTCGCGCTGCAGCAAACATTCTTCAACCTAGTGTTTGGGCGGGCATTTTCCGAGCTGTCGGTATTTTAGTAGGTATTGTTTGAAACATACTAAAAGTTAGTAGTTAATTTATTTATTTCAGAACACATTTGTTTATGTACATCCATAGTGTGTTAGTAGTGCTTAAAAACGATGTTAGTAAGAAATATTTATTTTATTTTATATTAAATATGATTGCTGGCCTGGAGCCATGCACACAATTCCAGTGCCTTACAACTGGGCATTCAATTTTTTCCAGAATGGTGTTATGAAGGCTGTTGGTACTGTCTCTCACAGTGTCTGTTAAAGTCACTTACGTGAGGAAACCTGCATACCTACCTGAGAGATTTGCTCGACGGCGGCGGTGCGGAGTGTAAAGTCTACCAACCTGCAGTAGGCTAGCCTGGTGGAGTATATAATAGCATAAGCCCTCTTACTCTGAGAGGAGACCCGTGCCCGGCAGTGGGACAGCAAAATGGGTCGATGATGATGAACGTATTTAACTCGAAGTGAAAAATATCGGAGCTCGTACTTTACATGCATAAACATAAACTAGACCTTCTTAAGAAAGAAAGAAAGAACAGTCAGTTGTTTGTTGGGCGACCCACTCTTTATCAAATAATACAATTGGCGATTTCCAGCGGAAGTACGAATCGAATCAACACATCGATTTATCAAGGACGGCCGCCGATGCGTCCTCGAGTTTAAACAATCGATATCGACGTAACACGTATTAATGAAATGATACGGAAATAAACGGCCTCGGTAACCGCGACCCTTGATATGTCGTAAACGTCAATTTGATCAACTCTGATTGGGTTTGCGGACATCGGTTGAATTGCTGTAGTTGCAGTTTATATTTGACTGAATATTAATAGGTATGGCATTTTACACTTTATCACTACATAGTATAAAACAAAGTCGCTTCCCGCTGTCTGTCTGTCCCTAGCTTAGATCTTTAAAACTACGCAACGGATTTCGATGCGGTTTTTTTATAGATACAGTGATTCAAGAGGAAGGTTTATGTGAATAATACATACATATTATGGTGCAGAAAAGCCGAGAGACCATGCGGGTGAAGCCGTGGGCGGAATTATTCTAGTAGGCTATCTATTCTATCTTCTCTCATTAGTCTAGTTGTCATTAGGGTAACTGCTACACATCCTGGGTCTATTCCCAGGTCGAACAAAATATTATTGCATTTTCCGATAAACTTGGAGATTAGATTTTTAAACATACCGACGAACTGTGAGTGTCTGCCTCTGCTTAACTTTTCAGGGAATATAGGCGTGATGGTTCGTTTTTAAAGTATCATGGTATGGCAAAGATGATGACGTATTATTGCGATGGGCTGGGCGGCAGGAAGTGGGCGCGGGAACCGGTGGCCGACGCTTCCGGCCGCCACTCACTAACCAGGCTGTTACGTTGTAAACGAGTTACGGCTATTTTCCAGCGCTGTAAATAGACCATATGAAATGGTCTCGATACAGGTGGGCTACTATTTTATAACTTTTCTTAAAAGTAAATAAATAAATGCGGAAATACTAATGAATTAATATTTTTTATAAACATATTTTTTACCACATTTATACTTTTTATAAAATTTAAACTGGCAAATATTAGGGGTCGTATTAATTAATAGTCAAAGAGAGTTAGTGTATTAAATGTCTTTGTTAAGAGTGCAACTTTTTATTTGTGTATTTGGGTCACACCGCCACACAGCTGACGACGTCATTCATAAAATTTATTTCGCAGAATTTTAACACAAGAAGCTTTGAAGTTTAAAAAATTGGTTTCACCTTGGACGTATGTTTGTTAATATTTTATTAATGGCATTGCTTTGAAACTTTTGATTAGTGCTCAAACTTTTCACTTATTGGTCTATTGCAATTATCGAGATCCAAAGGCGAACGGTTACATAAGTAGTCCGAATATCCGAAAAAAGGTAATTCTGGTTCTGAAACTTTCAGAAGCGTAGACCGTTAATCGCGAAAAATTTAAAACTACAGCCCCAGGTTGTGAAGTGATCACATCAAGATAACCTTTAGAATTACAAGATAAAAAAAAATTGTACCTAAGTACGTCTTATAGTTTCGCCGGTAACGAAACCATAGCGCGATTCAGGAATCGTATGAAATTTCACAACGCCATTTAGGGAGGCGAGGTCGACTTAAATAAATTATAATATAAAAAATATGTATTTTTTTTTACTGCCAAAGAATTGGACAAACAATTAAAATAATAGCAAAACAATCATTCTCAGTGTTTCTCAAGCAAATGATTAACGACTTTACTTCATTTATTACTCAAATAACGCAAGTTCCAGAGAGGCTTCATTATGCCTAAAGGGAATATACGTAGGTAAAATATTTTAAAGCCCGTGGAGGACAGATTAGAATTCAGCTATTCGCGGCGCACGCTGAGGAAAATGCCCTAATAACAAAATCCAGCAAAACTCAGCACGCCTTGTGATAGGATCTAATGATCTACTTCGCTAAGTACAGTCGCCAGAACATCAGGTTATACAAAACTGTAAAATTTCTCCAAATTATTTTAAACCTTAAAACATTGATGATTAAGCTGATTTTTTATTATTTTTTAGCATTAAATATTGCGAAATGTTCACAAAGAAATGAATTTACTAATTAAAGAAAATTTCTAGTGAAAGAAAAATTCGATCTCAGGCAGGGTTTGAACCTGCGTCTCTCTGGTTAAGTACACCAGACGCTTTGCCAACTAAGCTACCGAGACCACTTCCTGTGATGTCGAATTTCTCTTCCACATTCTACGTCTTTAGGTGACGTCAGCACCATCTATTGAAGACATTACTATGTCTTTCAACCAACACGACTGCCTTTACAGGTAGTTCAATGTCGAACGACGTCGACGATTGATGATTAAGTTCAAAATGAAGTGCCAAATTTGACATATTGTGGTAACTTGATGTGCTGGCCACCGTACCACCATCATGTGGAAGATTGCCTGCAAACAAGTCTACTATATTCTGTTGTGTTACTTACTTGTCTTAGATATTCTTACCGTCAGGCTTGGCTATTTTAGAGTCAATTCAGAAATCATGAATAAAATGATCCCTGCGTGCAGCTTTGAATTATCTTTCCATTTTCAAAGATATAAAGTTCATTATTATTATTTCGTCATATTCGTTCCATTCATCATAGTTTAATGCAATTTTGGGTCAATCCTTCCAGAAGACGTCAAGGTCATCCCGCCATTTCGTCTAGGCCTATCGTGCTATCATCTGTCAATTTGTGGGACCTACTACTATGTGGGTACATAGGTGACACAGTTTATCTATTCAGAAATTAGAGCGAAGGACTTAATTTTTTTGACAAAAGCATCAATTTACTCAGGCGTACACGCATACCTTTTTCAAGTCAAGGTATATTAACCAAATTATGCCACATTTAATCAGTTATGGAGTCCAGTCCACCGTTGCGACAGTTATGTACGACACGCGAGCAGTAGAGGCGCTCCCATAGTATGGCACAGTTGACCTTTCACTATCTACTATGAAGAGAACAGTCTGTTTGTTCCAAATGTTAATGGTAAAACCACTCACACAGAATTTAAGGTTACCTCCCTAGATCACTTCCGCTTAAGGACGGGAAAAACTGGTGCTAAATATTCTGAAACAATCGAGTTGTGGATCGAGACTTTAATGATTATTCTGATTTTATTTAAACGCACAAATTCCAATTCCACAATGACTGCAATAGTATGTAGACTATTGCAGTCATTGTGGAATTGGACTTGTGAATCGATATTATGACGTCGATGACAGTATGTTTTACCTCTTTTGACAGCTTTTTATATTTAGAAGAAAGAAAGATATAACTAGAAAATTTAGATAATATTCTAGTACTGAAGGTTCGTCCTTGGTTCTGCTATCTTCCAACGCCACCGTTTCCGCAATGAAAGATAGAATTGTCCTGAAATACTTATTTATTACTTTCACACACGTAATGTCCTTAAATCAGTTTCTTAACCCAATTACAATATCAACTTTAATTTTATTATGAACACGATCGATTACTGGGAGACAGCTAAGTCGGTATTGTTTATAATGTTTTATTTGTTACATTGAGTTTAAGGTACGTTTTGGAATAAGGCCCTTAAACGAAAAATATGAAGCAGCAAAGACGAACGACGACGACAACAACACGACGAACACGACAGCGAATAACGATGAAGTAATAGAAAGAAGCCGAGAGAACTGCTTTTGGCGACATCAAGACTTTCTTAATTTTCGCTTAACACTTAACACTTTCACAAAATCGATCGCCCCGTAAAAGTTCAATTTAACTTGGTGCGACAAGTTTCAGTTTTGACCGACTCATTTGATAAAGTGAGTCAACATTATGATAACATAATTTTTTGCTAAGTCTACAGTATGACTACATTTTTTTAATAACTTTCGCTCAGGCCGAAAGAATAAACAGTCCGAGAGCCTGGGTGTACTTTGTGTCCGTTGATTGTATTTTTGTGAACTCCCCTGCCACACAAGGCTTGTTACCTAGTGGGAGAGTTGTATTTAAAAAAAAATGAAAATTGGTGTTTACCTCCCCTGGTTTTATATTCTAAGTGTCTGCTTTCAAGTTTCAAATTAAAACTCGATTGATGGTTCAGTTTTGAATTCATCGATAACTTACCAAAAAAAGTTATTGTGTGTTTCTAAATGCATAGATCTGCGAGATCAGCGTGAAACATAAGAATAGCAATAAAAAATATGTTCGTGAGTTTTTAGTTTCGTTTCAGTTTTAGAAGTTAAGTATGACTGTGCGAGACTTTGATTGCTTACTTTGCTGTTAGTGCACAGAAGATTACTCCAAGAGTAAGTACCTCTTGGAGTAATCTTCTGTGAAGCCCTGAAATAAACCTCGCGTATTTGTAAAGCTATTCAAACAATGTCATGAAATAGAACATTGTATGTTGCGGCCGGCAGCGGGCGCGTGCGACTCGTAAATCTCACGCAAGTTTTACGTTCGCAGAATATCATCGCGTGACACGCCGGTGCGTCACTCCAACCGCGACGGCCATTAAAATAATCATGTTTTAGTCGAATTTAAACGCAAAACACTGAATTAAAAATCAGCATTACTTAAAGTTAATTAAATAGCTCGACTATGTAGATTAATAAAAATTAGGCTTGTTCATAGCCATTAAGTTTTTCGAGGAATCTAAAATTGAAATGAATTTAACGAAATAAGATGACACCGCTTTTGTAAAAAAAACTTTTTCTTAGCGGTAATATTAGGGAATATGTAGGTATAGAAACGGACATAGGCACTAACAGCAAAGTAAGCAATCAAAGTCTCGCACAGTCATACTTAACTTCTAAAACTGAAACGAAACTAAAAACTCACGAACATATTTTTTATTGCTATTCTTATGTTTCACGCTGATCTCGCAGATCTATGCATTTAGAAACACACAATCGAACATACATGACCACTCGCATCCGAAACAACGACCCTACAACTGGCTCAAGCCCGCAAAACCGTTTGAATTTTTTTGAACATGAGTGTCAGTGGTAAAATAGAATAACTTTTACCAAAAAAGTTAAAGTAATGTAAAACAGTTTCGGAAGTCGTGGCTTTAATTTGAGTGGATCTTTTGTTTTCACCACCGACTTCCAAAACTGTTTTAAGGATATATTTTTGCAAATGTATAACGGAGTTATGTACTAACTCATACAAAAAATTATATCCACATCTGAATTGACAACCTCCACCTTATTGAAGTCTTATAAAAAGCACTCTTTATTAATAGTTACTTTCATCCTTGCAGACATTGTATAGCCGAGGCGTATCATAAACCTACCGAAACTAAGTGTATTATGTCACAAGAATGTTATTATGTAGTAAAATGGTAAAGCTTTCTATTTTTCAAAATGTCAGTGAATATCAAGGGCGCCCAACGTGGGACCGACATTTTTATTATATTTTGAAAGGGCAGTCGCAAAGCGTTTTGCAAAACGTTTGTTTGTTTTACTGTGCGTTATTCAGTATTTTTATTATTTTAAAGTATACATTGTAGCAATGTAGATTTTTAAATGTAGTATTCTAAACAACGATACTTAGAGCAAGTCTAAATATTTCGCTAGCTAGCATCATTTTTCGTTCATAAAATACTTTCTATCATACCTACTGAAAAATCTCGACATATTTTTACGTAATATTATGACGAGATTCTTTTTTACTGAATTTATCAATGTATTAATATTATTAAATCCACGTAAGAGATCCGAATTCGAAATATATAGTTAAATTACAAATACTTAAAAAAAAGACGATTAAGTTTTTTTCAATTTCGACAATCTCGTTTGTTTTCATTCACATATAATTTTCCAACAATTCAAAACTGTTATAAAAATATAATGAAGTTGTGATCCTTCTTGATATTATGTAAACCGCGGGTTGGCGTCCGGGTGTAGCTCATTCCATCATACAGTCCATCGTAAAGCTTATTCATGAAAGAAACCGGGATCCTCTCGAGGATCCAAACAACTGTTTTCTATCGTGTCTGCTAATTATCAACCCTACAAAATAAAAATAACAACATTCAAAGTTTTTAAAAGCACCATTTTACCCAAAAAAATATGTAAGTAGGTAGGTACAACATGAAAACATTATGTTTTAGTTTCACTGAATAATTAATTTAGGCATTTTAATTTAATTGTAGAGATAAGCATAGTGCGTGCGATAGACGTAGGTAGGCATTACAATACGGCCATTGAATTATTAAGTCGACATTGTTTTATGAGTATTTGTGGGTTGTAGAGTGACCGCCACAAGTCTTCGAATGGCACGCATTAAAAAAAAACTATTTTAAAATGTATGGTGAAATTTGGCATATCATTTAAATCATATGGAGTAAAGTTTACATTATTCCTTTCCGAATCTAACTTCCAGACAAGTTACAAGATAAATAAATAATATTTATAGTAAACAAATACGTTTTTTAAATCAACAAAACGTATGAAAATTATTTTTACATATAGGTGGTACCTATAATTTCCCTAAATTTTGTTTCCATTCCTTCATCGAGTCAAAGCTTACATAATTAAATTGCAAATTGTCTACAAGCCCTGCTTTCACGCTTAATACTCTAATGTTTAACATTTAGTGTTTTCATAACCTTACTCATATTTATTTTGCCAAGGTGGGCAGGGAGTGCCGTGCTGACTACGCCATGTTATAATTATGGTGTTGTTACAACTCATCCACTACACGTATCGGTATCATCAGTATGGATTCTACCTACCTGGTTGAAGGCTTGTGTATGCCTTGCCATGATGATACGAGGCGATAAATTATATTTACATCTTTAAATAGATCTTTTAAAGACACTTTTACAAGTCTATGTTTTATATGGCGCGCATTTCCTATTCGACGACTTCTGATACAAACTCAGAGAATGATCTCTTTTAAGTCAAAACGTTTTAAAATTGGTGCAGTGGTCACTAAAAAGTGCGGTGGTTTATTTTAGGGCTCCGTACTTCAAAAGAAATAGAGCAACAAAGACCACTTCGTCGTCCAGTTCTCTGTCGGACACGACCTTTTTTGAAGTATCAAGTTGCACTGTCGCCTTGGGCGGCAGACTCAAAAAATAATAATCGGTATCGTAGCAGTTGGCTAAATTGTAAATTTTGGCAGAATCGTCATAAAAAGAAACGAAAAAGAGTTCAGCAAGTCAAACTCATACCCCGCCGGTTGTACAGGCGACGGACGATCCATGAGGTGATTGAAGGTGTGCCTGAAGTCGTGCGAGAGGGATGTATGATCGGTCTTAGTTCAATATAAGTGTATTCAATATAAGTATTATGTACCTTCAATTATTGTAATTGGTATGTACCGTTATAGTTGAAGTAAATAAATAAATAAATGAGCACTTTCCCACTAGGTACTTACGTAAATTAAATGCCTTGGCTCCATAACAGACTATATAATATAATATTCAGATAGTTGCAGTAGGCTGACTCATTAGTCCAGTGGTCTTAAGTGTGACTGCTTCGCTAACAGTCTTGGGTTCAATTCGCAAATCAAGTAGTATTGAGTTTTTCGATGAAATTCTCAGTTGCCGTTGCTTGATTTTGTGCCCGATTAATGGCAATAGGCTCGCCCTCTATTACCTAAATTGGACTTAAACATACAGGCGTGATGGTATGTTATGTTGATAGTTCGTTGATGAATACTAACATAGTTTAGACTTCAACTGAAGGACATAAGAGTTCACAAACTTACTGAGACTTTCACGCTGATATTCCACAAGCCCCTACGGTAGCAGCCCTGACGTGTCGCACTACTAAAAGCTTCCTGCAAGCCAGTGTCAACAATGCCGGGGGTCATCGAAGACCCCCACTCACCCCGACAATTCCCCCAACAACCCCGCCTGAAACGCGTGTACTGTCTGCGGTATTGTCGGTATTTATCTGACACGATCCAGCCCGGAGGATAACCCAGATTAAAATTATAATACTTTCGCAAAAAATACAGTCATACTCATAAAATAAACGAAAAACAGGAAGTTTTGTTTTGTATTTTGTAATATACTAGCGACTTCGCCCGGGCTTTGAACTTGTAGTTGTATTTATTTTGCCTACATGTTTTTTTGTGTCGTAAGTAGTATGTTTAAGTACCTAAACTGCATGTCAGCGTTTTGAATGAAAACTCTCAGGCGACTTAACTTTTTCCGACATTTTCAACAATTATCGTCAACCAATTTACACAAAACCTTAATAAATTATACGCCTAGACTTACCTTATGAATCATTTGTATATCGGTGGACTATTCGTTAAAACCGTATGAAAATCGGTGCGGTAATTTGAGTTTATCGCGAACAGACCGACAGATGCGGCAGGACTTTGTTTAGATTCGTTTAAGTTTAAACGGCTTAGGTATGCCCATGTCATCAAGTCCCGGACTATGGGACTGAATCTTGATTTGATGTGATTTACACAGTTGATAAATATCGGGCTTATATTTCCAGGGATCAGCCTAACGTTTTACTGTAAGTTGAATTCGGTTGACCAACAGAAAGCGGCGGGCCTATTGCCATTACCCAACCACAAACCTTAATGGGGCTGATGTCAAAAATATTTAACAGCAGATACAATTAAGTACCTGATGCTGTTGTGGCCAAGTTTATGAATCGAGCTTTCAAATAAATGTATTTCAAATCTAAATTATTTTACTAAATGTTCATCATCAACACATTACATTGTCCCACTGCTGGGCACGGGTCTCCTCTCAGTACCAGAGGGATTAGGCTATAGGTAGCCGCCACGCTAGCCTACTGCGGGTTGGCAGACTTCAGATGCTGTCAAGAAAAACTCTCAGGCATGCAGGTTTCCTCACGATGTTTTTCTTCACCGTTAAAGCATTAAGAAAAAAAAATGGGATGATGATGATGGACTTTGGAGTGTATGGTAAAATATGTTCACGTCCGTCGCACCTTATTTACTGCGACAACTATTGGGACTCTGATGCCGATAGGTTAGAAGAAAAAGAAGTAGATGGTTGAACTTTAAACGCCTGTTAGATTATGCATAGCAACACGAGGCAATAAGTTTGGTTGCATTTATAAATTATATAAAGCTTGATGACATGAATCCATGCTTCAACAATCATAACATAACTGAGCTCTAGAAGTAGAAGGTTATCATCACTTATCAAAGCTTGTCTAAGAGACTACAGACTGAATAAAATTATCATACTCATTTTCAATCATTCACTTACAAACAAAACAGGTTAAAAGGCCACTGTTATAGAACCGGAGTTTGGATTTGTGCCCGGTTAATGGCAATAGAACCTTATTTCATGGATTACATAGGACATAAACATACTAGCTAACTGTGGATATACATTAGTAGGTATACCTCTATCTATCCCTTTGGGGAATACAGGCGTGATGGTATGACAGTGATACACAAGCAATATTGTTTGTAGGGCACGCACATCATTGTTTGCTAAATGAAACTTAATGAACTGTGGGCAGCAGTCAAGGGCGTGGCGCTTTGATTAATAGTAGCCACTGACCGGTTACCTCATCTATTTTTCCACCTATTTTTATAAAGGTCTCCTCTGTTGAAGTTCGTCTGGGTGGAACACTAAGCAATAATATGCTAATATAAGGAAAGGTGCAACATGAAACCCCGTAAGAGTACAACGACCTTATTATTTTTTTAATATATCTGAAAGGGCAATGTTGCCAGTGACAAAAATAACGTATAGGTATGCAGCAGATTATATCACAAGGTTAACGTTGACATGCCACAAGATATGTCAACTTACATAAAGTACACAAGGTAGGTACTTGTGTCGTTCTCAAGTTGAACAGTTGACTCAGTGAATCTTTGAATTTTATTTTACACAACAGGCTAACGAATGTTATTACTTTACAATATTTTCAGTTGTTTCACTGTTGGCACTTTCCTGTAGACTTTAGTCTCTGCTTGACCACTGCACCATAGGCAGTAGCACAGATACCAACACTTTTATAAAAAAAAAATAACTTACATAAGTTTCGCCATGGCTGTGTCAGGTGCTCGATATACCGATGGCTGCGGTTTACCGTTCGGCGGATAGACCCCATGACTGCGTGGCCTACTGCAGCTATCCATCCTGCTGTTCCCGTCACTAGAACATTGAGGAGTCAGTCAAAAATCAGTTGCTGGTGGATTAGAATGGCTTCTTTGAAATTAACAATATCAAATAATACTCAGGGGGTTAGGCAGAGGTGTACTAATGTACACGCACACTTCGCCGGTATGATTAGGTCCCATGTAATAGGGGGCGAGCCTATTGCCATTCACCGGGCACAAATCCAGACTTCGAGCTGCTACTGAGAATTTCATAGAAAAACAAACTAATACTGCTCGACCTTGGGATCGAACACAGGACATCAAGCGTAGCAGTCGCGCTTAGGACCACTAGAATAATGAGGCAGTACTTACTTATCGACATTATCATAGTAGTGTCGCCCTGGCATGTCTACATGCCAGCATGAATGGGTTGGCTCGACCGGGGAAGTACACCCTCCCACAGAATATCAACGTCAAGTAGCAGCATGCATACCTACTGTTGCATTTCGTACAGAGAGTGTGGAGCGCCGGAGGCCCCAATTCTTCCCTCAGTCCCCGCCCTCTCCCTTTTCCTTAAATAGGCTCGACAACGCATCTGCAACTCCTTTGCTTTTGCAGATGTCCATGGGCGGCGATAACTACTTACTATCAAGTAGCTCCCCTGCTCATTCGCCGAGCTATCCCACAAAGAAAAGAGTTAGTGCCCTTTACTCACTCATCGTATCAAGTAGGTAGCAAAATAAATTTATTTCTAGTGGTCAGAAACTGACATCCATCCAGTTGTTGATACAATTACCGATTAGTAGCTACGTAAAAAGTAATAGGTACCTATCTACCTGCTTACCACTGATACACGATAGGCACAGCTATCGGCTAATCGATTGTTTACTTTCTTACCGTCATACACACGTTCAGATTAGGTTCATGAAAATGCGGCTTTTCGATAACACCATGCATTGATACGTGATGTGCGTGATGCATGTATTTCTTCGGCAGAAGGAATTCTTAAGTGGGTAGGTACCTATTCAATGTTCCACATGGCGTTGATCAGGGCAGTCGATTTTTAAAGCGAAATTAAAACCTACCTAGCCATACTTTATGTATGGTTCAAAAAAAGTATCGGTAGGTATAAAAGCCAATTGTAGGTCTGTGGTAGGCCTACTTCATATTTTTTCTAAAATTGTATTGTCTGTATTACTAGTTAGGTAATTTGTTTTTTCTACATTTTATATAAGAATATTGTGGTGTTTCTAGACACAGGTCCGTAGCAGCGTTTTATTTGTAAGTTTTGTAAGTAGTACCTAGGTACCTATACGTATTCATGACAATGAGCGAGCACTTATTTGAATCCTAAAAGCCTAGAAAACATACTGTTACCTACTTAATTTTCAATATTCACATTAGTACAGTTTGTTGGAAATAAGTAAGCCGATCAGAAGTTGTCTGCAAGTGGTTTAGAAGTGGTAAATTTTAATAGAAAGAGTTGGTGTAAAGATAATTAGAGTCGTGTATGTTTCACATTTCTAATGATTTTAGTTACTAATTGGATACTGATTTTATCTACGCGGTAGTTCCGAACGGCTAACTTCCGATCGGCTTACTTATTTCGAACAAACTGTAATTAGGTCACTCCTCACTAAATACCTTACCGTTACCGTACTGTTTTGACGTTGTTTTTCATAGAGAGGGTAGTGAGATTTGAAGTTTGATTACTGGTTTTGGATAAGTACATAAATAAAATCAGTTATGAGTAGAGATGGGCGTCTACCCGGTAAGAATACGAACTTTGGGTAAATAATAATTAATACCAATTTTTACCTTCCCAATTATAATTTATACCGGGTAGAAATTTAAAAAAAAAACCAAATAACATTATAATTTTCACATGTTTGCCAGCAGTTTCAGTGTTGCCATTTGTTGTACGGCTATTCTGTACTATCTTAAAATGGTACACGGCAATACATTAATTAAAGTAAAATAATTATGCAATTCTAATGTTCCAATATTAGTTTTCCAATACAGTTTTATCAAAAATATACTGTACCTACATATAAAAATAATAATTAAATGTACAGTGGGTTATAGCTGTTACCTGACCCACCGAGACCCCGCCGTCCCACCTAGGGCGGGTCAGGTTACAGCTATAACCCACTGTACATATAGAGATAATAATATATTAAATTATTTATTTATTAAAAATATTGTTTACCCCTACGAATAAAATACCCAAACATCGGGTTTTTACCGGGTAGACGCCCATCTCTAGTTATGAGCATTTGAGGCAGGGCAAAAAAATGAACAGCGGGACATCGGCCAGTGTCTGCCCACTTACATTATAACTAGATAGGTTATTAATTTACCAGTTTGCCTAACTCAGTACCTTAACATGTCTTCCTAGGAATGACTATCTAAAAGTTATGTGTGTACTTTAATAAAAAGATAAACTTTATAGGCAGAACTAGAATTCCCAGTAAACAATAAGTTATTAAGACACAATGAAATCATTGTAGGCACATTTATCTGCCTACACAATATGATTCTGCAGAAAATATACCTACCTACCTACGCCTTTTAACATCGTATTTATTTAATAATCCTGCTAAGCACTCACCTTCTCCAAGGCTCTCGTAATCCTCCAGCACTCGGCGTCTTCCAGGAGTCATGATCACAATTTTTTCCACTGTCACAAAACATACACTACGAGGAACATGGTAGGTAGTTTGTAAACAAATGCGATAACGCTAGCATTGACGGGGGCAGACGGCGTCAAACGTTATCTAAGTCTGTTTCGATGCGTTCATTTTCACTTTTGCGAATTAAAACAGTCACATAAATGATCACAGCTTGATTTTCCATCGGTGAAACGACAAAATAAATGCGTACATTAATCTTATATTTGTACGTAGTTTACAAACACCAATAGGAACTCTGAATGCTCTAAGTACGGCGGCCAGCACATCAAGGTACCACAAAATGTCAAATTTTCTCAGTTGTTTTTGAACTTAAAGTGTGTTCAACGACCCAATGGCCTTCACAGCTTATTTTTACATGAATTTATAGTAAAAAATAAATAATAAATTACGAGTTGCAATACTTCTTCATCGTCAAAGTTTTACGGTATACAATCATTTGGAGAAATTTGACAGTTTGTATAATCTGGTGTGCTGGTGAATGCACCATTCTAAATTTAAAAATAAGTCAGTATAAAAAAAATGGGATGGAAAGTAGTCATTGCCACCTATGGATATCTGCATTCTGCAATACCAACGGGGTTGCAGAGCCTTAATGCTGGTTTATCAACCCATTACATTTTCCCACTGCTGGGCATGGGTCTCCTCTCAGTACAAGAGGGATTAGGCTATAGTCCACCACGCTAGCCTACTGCGGGTTGGCAGACCGGTTTATATATAAAATAAATTTTATGGGTTGGTTGGTGGGACTGGATCTGTTGTAAAAAATCTATCGTTCAGAGTAGTCGCCAGCAGGTCAAGGTATACAAAACTGTCAAATTTCTCCAAATGATTTTAAACCTTAAATTGTCGAACATAAAGTTCAAAATCAACTGAGCAAATTTGACATTTTGTGGTAACTTGATGTGCTGGCCACCGTACAAACTTATACTTATAGTCGCACTGCGTCTCTTTCTAACAATAACATAAGAAAAGGATAGCACCAAATTAGAACTGTCAAACAAGTCCACTTGTTTGTTTATTATTTTGTTTTTATTGTTGCCCGTAGGTTTTAAATGGATCAAAAAAAATTGCCCGGAATTTTTTCACCTAAGCGAATGGAACAGGATGGACTGGAATACTGAGTAATGGAACAATTATTTGACAGTTCTATTTTTTTATGGGTTTCAATAATTATTATTCTACGTTTTTAAAATAAGCTTAGTGCTAATAAAATCAAAACCATTTTTTATTAATATATTTATATTTAACGGCAATTAAACGACACTATATAAATATATTTTAGGTCTATTTTCACTTGCAAGTCATAGCAAAGGCAATGCAACTGTCACCCTTAACTTGAATTTGTATTCTTTTATTCGACTATTAATTTAAGCCACGCTGTGATGGTCAATATATTAAATTAACTAATTGAGTTGTTGTTAATCAGTGGTATCACATCTTCAGAGTCGGATTTTTCACTTTCACTCGTCACACTCACTGTAAAAGAAAAAAAAATGCATGGTTATGACAACAATAGACATTTCAAAACATTCGGGATGCCTTTAGTTAATGAGACATTAAAATTTAAATCTGTCTTTGTCATTTTGATATCAATAAAAAGAGACAGCACCACAGACAATAAGTAGTTTAGCTGTCTCTTACCCAATGAGCGCTTAGGGAATACATACGTGAGTAGGTCTTACTTATAAAATATGGTAGTATTGGACTTGTGCATTTAATTAGAATCCATATTTCATTGTAAGTACCAAGTGTGATAATGAAACACTATGAAAGGAAACTAGCTATGAAAGAAAAGTAAGAGGCTGTTAAATTTCAAAAGTGAAATCACTGGAAAATAAACATTTCATCAAATGAAAATTATTAAAAAAAATAGCAACAATTTCCATGTCTAGTTAATACATCATTAGAACATCTTTACTAATACTGCATGATACTAAAGAAACCAAAATGCCAACCAAGGTTAGTAGGAACTAGAACTACGATAGACATTGAAACAAGTTCACAAGAAATAAAAAAAGCCATACATAAAATAAAAATAAGCCAAATATAACCTGCAACATTGCTTCTAATAAAATTAAGCTCTAAGTAGTGACACTAAGGTTCATATTAAAACAATAAACACAAGCTCCACTGACCTTTACATCCTTACATGTAGCGTGTAGCGTACCTTAGTTTTGTAAAGCTGTGACGTATTATGAAGTACACCTATCGTTCTTCTGATGTGAGACAAGGATGGCGATATATTTTCTGTGTAGTGCCATTCCTTTCTCACTTCTTCATGAAACTGTCTCTAGTAAAGGGCATCTGACATATTATAATTGATGGTAGTGAAATATAAGTCGACATTTTGACTAATTATATAAACAAAAACTATTTTGTTTGTGTATAATTTAATTGTGAAAATATTGTTCGATAATCGAGTTTGCAAGGAGATCTAATAAAACAAGTTTCATCAAAATGTACATTTGTTATATTTCACATAAAAAATACATTTAACAGTATATGATACAGCGGACTTGCGTATTGTGTAACATCAATAATTAACATTTATTTACACACTTAGCACTACGGCGGCTGTACTACGACCATTCGTAATTTTGAGCAGTGTCCTTTTGTTCTAGCGTAAACGCCGCTATTAATTATTACGTGAACTAACCGACATACAGGGTATTTTTTTAATACTGACCAAATTCGGACATGTTCATTCTAACATGATTGAAAAAGTTTTTTTCATAAACATAGGTCGAAAAATGCCGTGCCGTTTTGTGCGGACTTTCTCTAAAAACACACATATTTCAACTTATATTTTTTCAGGGTAGAATAAGCATACTCAAATTTGAGTAGTTATAAAAACACTAATGTATTTGAAATTACCTTAACAGACTAGCGGGGAAATGACAGCATAATTATATTATTTAGCATTTTGAGCTACAATAAACGTTGCAAGCGTTCTTAGCATTTCATACATATAATAAATAGCACATACCTTGATAGGAAGAAATGTTATATTTAGGTAAAAATAGAGTAACATGTTGCGTCGATTCCAGTTAGAGAAAGTAGAAAGTTGATTATGAATGGAGACAGGCTTAAAACTTATTAGTAAAGCGTAATTTAGATTTCATTCAATGTTAGATTTGTAGTAAGGTTAGTTGAAAATGGGAAATACTGAGCCAAAAGAGCATTAATTATCAGCTATACATTTTCAATATAAGATGATCTCGTATTGTACATGCTTTCCGTACAAGGAGAGGTCATTTTATACTTAAAATGTATAGCTTAATGTCTAGCCGTGAGCATATGATATTTAAATTATGTTTTTTATTTTAACAGTTTGGTCTAAGGCCAATTCTGTGGATAATTTGAAAATCAATAAGTATACCGTTATAAAATTCCGTAAAAAATATTTAAATTGCTCAACGGCTTCATATAAAACCCTTTCGAACTAACATTGAACGGGAAAATACATGTACCAGTCACAAACATACTTTATCTACGGTAAGCCATCGATATCAAGAAGTATAGAAATAATTAGTCTAATTATACCGCTACCTAGTCCATACAATACGAGCCAATCAAGTTCAATCAGCTTGCAATAATTTATTAAAAACAACTAGCTTAGAGACTGCCATCTCTTAAACTAAACAAACGCGACCCCAACTTTAAAAAAATACTATACATTTAATTGGTGCAATATTAACAGAATCGTAATAAAAATATACATTCGTTAGTCTATAGTTCCGTTTTAGTTATATACTTTGCACTTTTAGCTATTTATATACATAATTGTAATCTCTAATAGATCAATATCTAGACGTTTACCTGTTCTAAACTAGCTGATGTTAAAAATAATTCATGTTTTGTATATTCAAGGCTTCTTCTGTTTAAAAGTTATTACTAGGTAATTAATTTAAGAAAATATCTACACCAAAAAAGACACAAACGACGCACTTAGTGTAACGTAATTGGTACCGCTTATCACAAAAAATAAATAAATTTTATTATTTACATCAGACCTGCTGAGTATGTTTGGTCTGTTTTTAACAGAATATAGCCTCGAAATTAGACAAGATATATGTCATGTATCAAGTGTGTTCCTGTACAATGATGTTTCTACATATAAAGTGCTGTTAAAAAATAAAAGACTCATTAAAACGAACAGTTTTATCTATGAAAAGGACCGATTAAAGAGCACATTTTCTAAAGTTTGGTTTCAATTGTAATAAATAGCAAGTGTCGCACATACTAGCCCTATATGAAAGTGTTGCGTGATAAAAAAAAACATTAGAGATACGCGCAATGTTGATAGCATTCTAACATTCTTACAGGTTAACTACAAAAAAGTTTCAATATCGGAGCAAATTGCTAGAACTAAATAAGGTCCCTCTTGTCTTACTTTAAATTTGTCTAGCTTTGTCAATAAGGTTAGATTGATTAGGGTCTTATACGTTGGGAAATCAACGATCAATAAAAATACCATGTAACTTAAAAAAACATTTAACAATTCTTTTTTTCAAAGAGGTTTTATGCAACCTATATTAAGGATGTATAACGTTTACTGCCTAGTCTTGTTAGTCTATGGTAGGGTCAAGCCGACATTATCCGACTTACTGGTCGCAGGCCCCTATGTATACGTGATAATTTTCCAAAAGCCGCACCTCATCTACAACAATGATGCACACTTTATGCCAGCTGTTAATAAGAGGACCCAGCACCTTTAGGATACGAAGCGATAGCATACACTCCTGTCTCCCCACAATCGGTTAAAGACGCGTGCTTTGAAATACCGCACAGAACCGCATAGTGTGCTTCCTAAGAAAATTTTAAATTAATCTCGTCATCCGACTAACGCGATGGAGCTTTTCATAGTTCTAAATCAGGAAACTTCTTCCATTAGATATCTAATATTAACATATTGCTTTAGTTTTCTCTAAGGTACTATGTAAGCGTATAATGTAGTTTGTAAATTTTACTTGCTACAAGATTACTACAGATAGTTATTTAGTGTAAGATATTATCTACATAGAGCGAATTACAAGTTCGTACGGAAGCCAATTTCACTCTTGATAATATGACGGGCGCTTGAAGTCGCAAAGCCTAAAAAGATCGTAGGGAAGAAGGCAACAAGTAGTTGCCACTTGTAACACATTCGAAGCGTGATACGTATTCGAAGCATGATACACTTTCGAAGCGTGATACACGTTCGAAGCATGATACGCTTTGGAGGGGTGATACACGTTCGAAGCATGATACACTTTCAATACATGATACACGTTCGAAGCGTGATACACGTTCAAAGCATGATTTACTTTCGAAGCGTGATACACATTCGGAAAGCTAAAGGATTGATTTAGTTATGGAGTACGACATATTATTATCACGCATTCCCAAGATGGCGGGTATCTATGAGGGTTTCCAAGCAAACAATACATCAACGTATTTTTACACACAGCGAGCGGCAGGACAACTCAGTTTTCTATTAAATTATTGTAATTCGACCTTTATGTACACGAGATAAAGGTCATTGTGAGACACGTGACGTACGAAGCTTGTTTTCTCTACAGTCTCCGTTGCTAACAATATTAATAAATATTTCCAAAAGCGTTAATTTCTTGGCATTTTGGGACCGATCGCAATAATTCTAAAAAGACTGTCTGAACAATTCGCGGAGGGAAATCCTTCCTAAGTGATCTTGAACTGCGAGGCTACTAATTTGATCGGATTGTTTCGAATAACAGAGGCGATACCAAAACATGTTATTGCGATTGAGAGAGAGAGAAGAAGCTCTACACATTATATAGCGCCGTCCCTTTCTCATAACCTAAAAATTATCGCGTTAACACGTGATACAGCCTCTAATCTTCTAACTATTGTCGCACAAGTTTGTCGAAATGTTAATATCATCGTTAATCTAACACGACACTAAGAACTTACTGCAATGTACGGTTATTTATATTATTTTATAATAACACGCTTGTGTTTGGACGTTCTTAGTACGTAACTTCGTAAGTGATTAGAAGAAGGAAGAGAGAAATCGGTCTTAGAACACCTCAGCCTTATCCCAGAAAATGTAATGCCTTGACTAATTAGTTTAAACTAGTTATGAGCGCTGCTTTAAATAACATTGCAAGTACGCACGGCTACACATCAAGCTACACAAACCAGTTTTCGCTGGCCTCTCATTGTATGGGAAGCCTGATACAATGCGAGATCAGCTTAAATTGGATTTGAATACAAATATCAAATCAAATATATTTATTAAAAAAATACGTCAGCCTGTAGCCGTGTGTACAACGAAATTTATGTATTAATTTAATTTAACTTATATAATATTGTATTTAATACATCATGATTACGCTTCCTTTATAAAGGCAGGTAATTATAAAAAAGCGACTGGAAGAATGTATTATTATGTATGTTTTAGATACACAAGACAATCGGCAAGAATGTATGCAAGTTAGTCTACGGATTAACAACATAAATAACAATGCTGTAAGGTCTATATTACAATGTTGTTACATTCAAAATGAGACCTTATAGTAAAGAGTTAGGATACGCGGTATTGGAGTGTCAACGACGCTTTTAGAAAGCTTATATCAATGCGCGATATGGCAACTAATTTCAAATAGCTGTAATAAGCCGCCATTTATTATATTGAAATAGTTTAATTATGACATGATTTGTGATTCTTACTGGGCATATAGACTATTATGTCGTCCAGTTCTTTATACAGCAGCGCTCAAAACCAAGTTCTAGAAGCAACAAAGGTAGATGGACACGCCGAGCATTAGTGACACGAGCGGCACTGGCGGTAGTGACACGAGCGGCACTAGCGGTAGTGACACGAGCGGCACTAGCGGTAGTGACACGAGCGGCACTAGCGGTAGTGACACGAGCGGCACTAGCGGTAGTGACACGAGCGGCACTAGCGGTAGTGACACGAGCGGCACTAGCGGTAGTGACACGAGCGGCACTAGCGGTAGTGACACGAGCGGCACTAGCGGTAGTGACACGAGCGGCACTAGCGGTAGTGACACGAGCGGCACTAGCGGTAGTGACACGAGCGGCACTAGCGGTAGTGACATGGGCGGCACTAAGAGTGCAGCGAGTGCTGCCGCTTGTTGTGTCGCACGGGGAGGCGACGCAGGCTCGTACCGTTGCGGTCGGGCAGCGCGGCGCTGATGCGGAACAGCTGGATCTTCAGGTGCTCGCAGATCTCCAGGCAGATCTGGCCGCAGTACCGCGTCAGGTCCACGCACACCCATATCTGGAGCAACAAGTGCTGGGTCAACTGGTAGTTCCGTTAATATGGTACACATTACTGATAAAGATAATGATGGTCGTTACAGATATTGCCGTTCGCGTCAGATAATACTGGGCCAAGCATTTGCAACTTTAATGTTTGCTTTTAATTTTTTTTTGTTTCATTAAAATGTTTTCCATAAATAGAGTCGATTGTCAAGAAAAAAGTTTAAACTGTACGGGTGAGATGGACCGGTAATTGGCCAATTGTACAAGATCATTGTCGGGAACTCATTGTGGCTACTATCTTTTGGAATGCCGTGAGCCTCTTTTGTCTAATGGCTAGACGTTCTGGGTCCGATTAAAGTGTTATTAGGGTTTTTTTTCACAAATTGGTACCTAGAATGTGTTACAGCCGAACAATTTGGGAAAAACCAAGAAACATTTGAATTTGGCGGCCAAGGCTGAACGTTTAGCCTCAAATATAGAAATTTGTGCTTGTTTTCAGTTTGGCACAAGGCTCGCCCCGACGAACTGTGTACATACTTATTTATTTAATTAGCTCATCACGAAATCCACAACTCTTAAAAATTAACAGACAAACAAACAGTAAATCTGACAGCCAATTACGGTTTTACAATTTATTTTCCATATTTTTTTTAAAAACAGAAACATACAGTATACATCTCTACCTAATCCTTCAGGGAATACAGTTGTAATGGTGTTTTATGTGATAAGCCTCATTGATACGTACCGTGCACAGCCACAGCACGTAGTACTCTGGCAGCGCGTGGTTGAAGTACTGGTTGAGGAAGAGCATCGCCGGCCCCAACAACGACCAGTCGTAATAGTCCATCTCACTCTTGGTCATGTGAGCCACCTGTAAACAACGCAATAATTGTGATTAATACTGCTGAAACGCTGCTGCTAATGCTTCAACTTTAGGGTATATCTTTAGCTGTTTGATGTAATTTTTTAAGGCTTACGAGAAATGTGGGTCCCACATTAACATCTTGTAACCCCCCTTGGTAAGCTAAATGCTTGTGTTACGAGTGGGTTCACGTTGGTAGTGCAATGAGTGGATTTCGAACCGGCAACGGCATGATTGCAAATCCGACGCCCCAGTCATTACGCTATCGCTTCAATTATTTTCAAGTTATTTAAAACTAGCCCGCATACTAAAAATAATTTTTTTACACATAAGATAGACTATTCACCTTTTGACTACGAGGAGGATTCGAAATTGTCTCCTCCGGTTTAGTACCAGTACCAGACGCTTGAGGTCCTTGTCTGTGTAGTTTTATGTCTTGTCCGTGATTTCGAATTTCTTTTCCACGTTGTCCATCTTAAGGCGACATTTTTTTGGGGACGCAATTTTTTTATAAAAAAAAAGAAACTGTTCATATGTATAAATAATACGCGGTCTTCCTATTCAAGAGTTCCAAAATCATGTGAATAAATTTATTTTGACACTTACCACCAGTCTATTGGTGACTTTAGCAGCGACCATTCCGAACGCCATGATGTAGAGAGACGGGTGATTCTGGTACACATTGGACTCGCTCTTCTGGAAGATGATGAACGCCGGCACCACGACTAGCGAGAACGGGATCACCGGCGACAGGATGCTGGTGCCCTACGGAAACACACCGGGTGTACCACGGTCTTTGGGGCGGGGAAGTTCGGGCCAAACGAGCAATAGTCCAAAACTATTCGCAAATCTTTAATGATAAATTAGCAAATTTTATTTAGTTATTAGATTCTCAAAGAAACTCATATCATTTTAGTGGCTTTAGCAAAATAGGTACTAGGGGATTATAAGTTGTAACTATTAAAGCGTTATTTGCTAAGCGCTAGGTTACTTACTAACATGCAACGATCAACACAACACTTATACATGAGGTAATTAGCAAGCCATACAGTAGTAAAGTACATGCAATGAATGCAGCCAGTGATGCGGTCGTGCACTATGACAACACAGCACAACACTACAGGACGGAACGGAACAACACACATGGTCGCGTCAGTCACCGAGCATCGCCGCGAGGCGTGAGCATAGCGCGGTGTACAACGCCGTTAGTACAGTCTGTGCAGCGTTCTTGTTAAGTGTTATTCATACGGCACAAATCACAATGCAAATCAAAAACTCTTACTGCGACAGTGGAGCCGTTTTTCCCCACTCCACCCTTCATAATGACGGTTACGTAACCGACGACTAGGTACATGGTGAACAACACGACTGCGTAGTTGGATATCAGATTTAAACTGACGTTTATCGGTAACTGTAGTGTTAGACCGTGATATGCGATGATGGTGATGATGTTCACATGATGACGTCATGCGGTTAGGTCCCGCGGGCGGAGGGCGGCGCCGGGTACGCGGGCGACGGCGGCGATAACAGAAAAAAGAAACACATACATGCCATTAATATCAATAACATGGAGCTAACTATACGGACTGGAAGCGGTACCACGACTATCACAGTGTTCGCTCTTCATGTGATGTCTTCACTCATTTATGTGTCTAAGGAAACTTATGCGAACAGTTGTTATTGACAATTTAACAACACTATGTTCTGATTACAAAAAAAGTATAGTGTCACTAAAATCTATACTTATGTGTTATTAACAGAAATGTTATATAATAATAGCATAATAATTAAAATAAAGATGGCTAACGCACACCATTTTATTTAATAAGGAGTATTATATTTTTAAACTACTGTTATTAATATATGCTACATTTTAAATATATGTGCAGATTCACCCAAGTGTAGCCTAAATAGACAGAGTTTGGAAGAGAAATATATAAAGACAGTATCTAGTGGTTGCAACTTTGCAAGTGAGTTCTTGAGATTAAAATGTTTGCCCGGTTATTGGGGTATTCGCTCATCCTGAATTTCATGGGAACTAGAAAACTTATCGGCGAAGAGCTGTAGGTTTACATTAGCCTCTACCTTGCTCTTTGGGAATACTGGCGTGATAACTATATTTTTTAAATTGTAGTGTGAATTAAAAAACCTGTCCAGGCCCTTCATTATCAGTTCCTGCAGCAAGCAATGTTCCTTTTTTAATAATCCACCACACAACACATTCCCAGTTACGTCACTTTTTCCCGCGGGGGTTACATGCGTCTCGCGAAATAATTTTGTCAGTGCATTATATCGTGCAGAGCCATTGTTTTAACACGGGATATGCACCGACAACATTATTTAGTGGCGAGTATATAATGCCTAACAGCTTCTTCAACATTTACCAGACAATTATTGAAATAATGCTATTTTTTTTAATTTCGCAAATCAAGTGTAAATGGTCTAAGAATTCCTTGAAATAGTCCCATTTCTACCGATACCCTTATAAAGTAAAGCTCATGTTCAAGTCCAAATTCCCCACAGTAGACGAAGCCTCAATGAGTAAAGCTAAGAGGTAATAGTCTGTATTGTTTTCTGTTGGTGCGTTATTTACACGATTATATGTATTCCATGCAATCTTGTTAGAATCACGAAATGTGACGATTCAGTCCATAACATTTTTAAAGCTTCTGTTGTTCTTGAAGGGCAACTGGCAAAGTATTTTACACCATAAATGATTGTTTGTACGACTCACTAAATACAAGAAGCGCTAGAATTATATTCCGAATATATCCGAATAATCATTAAATTTTTGATGACAGAATGACGTCATTTATGCCATTATAGACCCTAAAAACATAAGTATCATAAATATGATGTAAAAACTTACCTCAGTGACAAAAACCCGTTGGTTTTACGCATGTGTATCAAGGCTTAGCGCTTTTTATATTTAAATGCTCTTTGTATCGCAACTAAATAAGATTCCCGGCTCCCAAACCATGCTACTCTTTAGTGTGGTCGCGTCAAGGAAACCATGTAAACGTAATGACATTTGCGAGCGCTATGTTAAAAGTATCGAGTTTTCGTGGTTGCTGCTAGAATGCTAAGTTGGAGGCGTGTAAATCTCAGACTGAATCGTCGCATTCGTCCGACGCCCCATGTACGAGTGGCCAAGTACACAATGTAATCTTACAGCAACGGTCGATCCGTTTTTGCCACATCCCCTAACTCGGAACGTGGAAAAAAAGTTGGTGACAAAGTAAAACTGTGCCGCGAAGCACATGGATGTAGCCAGCAGGCTCAGCGGCGCGCCCAGCCCTGGGATCTGCGGCATGAGGGGCCTGTTACTACTGTTCGGAGTTCTCACACGGCTATCATCAAGCTATATATGTCCAGTATAAGCCGACCTCGTATTGTGTACTCTTTACTTACAATTAGAGGTCAGCTTATAATGGAACTCTCTAACTTTATGTACACACATTACATCAAAAACCTAGGTCATGTCATTAATAGGTTGTAGTAATGTGTGCTCTATTTGAACCTAGTTACATTTTCCCGACTGCGCAAAGCAGGGATAGTTTGTGCGGGCGGAGGAATATATGTATTTTTTTTTCAATTACTTCACGCGGACTCTTCCATGTTATAATAAAGGAGGTTTCAGTAAATTCGAGTGTCGAAGGTTACTTTATAAAAAAACATGTATTTTGCGCAGACGAGATTTTTCAGTTTTTCTTTTTCACAAAATTTTGATACAAATTGCGGAGCCAATGATGAGCTAGTCGTCAAAACCTCTTATAAATGAGTGAAGACCCACATTTATAACAAAAATAAAAGGGGAGACGCACCAGCCACAATTTATTATAAAATTAACACATAAGGCATTCCCACACAAATGCGAAAGGGTAAGGAACTGTTATATTTTAATGCAAATACTAACTTTTTTTTTTCTACAACATATAAAATGATAGCAGGTGTTATTTTACACGCGTAAGGTACTTTAGTGTTTAAACACTTATCGACCTTATTTTCGCAATTTTAATGTTGAAGACTGTTCAATTGCCAATATTGTAATAGTAATAATGGTTTGTATGTACTCTACTTGAGAATAATCAAATTGAAATACCAATACGATATGATCAAATCAAAGTAAGTATAATTTTATCAACAATATTTTTTTTAATAGGTATTCTAAATTACATCTGTATGGGAAAACCTTGATGCTAACACATGACTGTAACAAATCCTACACGGAAACAACGACTTTTTTAAATAATTGATAATTTTAATAGACCATGCTCCGTGAAGAGACAAAATGTGAACTGAACTTAAAAAAAAAATACTGTCATAATTTAAACGATTCTATTAAACCTACTAAAATAATTAATTAATACTAATGTCAATTGTTAGCCGACTTGTAATATTGAAAATCTTTTCTGTCTTTTGTCTTGATAGTAAGCATCTATTTTCCAAAACATTATTATTAAGTGCAAAATTATTCTTTTTTTAGGTTGTATGCACTACACCGTGTATATAAAAAAGACAGAAAGATAATCAATATTATGTATCAAATGTTTACTCCATAGTCGCAACAGGGAGCATAATCTAAATTACATAATCAAATTATTCGATTCATGCTATTAAAAAAACCCACATGATAATAAGCGATGAACCAAAATATCTTAGTCAAACAGATCAAAGCTATGTATACTCTGGCACCGACACGTAGATAATTACATTAATTAATATTATTTTGGACTAATTGCTTATAACATACCAAACTCATTATAGGGATAACTTTCCCTTTGATACCTATCCCTAACTAATAAATAGAAAAACAGCCATTACAATGTCCAAATGTGGTCGCTCGTATGTGAATAAAAATGTATTAATTTTTCACGAATAGGGTATGGGTATCGCACACCCTAGTCGGCGTGTTATGTCTGCAAACCCGCAGTTGGCTAGCGTGATGAATTATCGGCAGCCCGTATCACGCTAAAAATCAATCATGATACAGAAGTCAAGAAACTTGTCCTTATAAGTTATGAGAAACAACTATGAATAGATTTTGGAAAATTCTAGTGGGATTAAGTATAAATAGAAGAAGGTGGGTAGCACAACGGGGCACAGCAAGTTCTATAATAAACATAAGTAAGTTTAAGAAATAATACATTGATCACATATTAAAAATTGCAGGAAATCTGCATGCCTGATATTCACGACAGCCGAGGCGGCTTTACTAATAAAAGCCGTGCGTATAATCTCAATATGAAAGGTGCTGCTCGGAGGGGGGTCCAGCAGTGAGACAGGGTTGATGATAATAAAAGAAATACCAAGCATTGGCAAATATTTCAAACCCTTACAAGATGTGGCCTACGATTTCCGCTAAGAAATTATTTAGGGAAATTCCATGGGATTGGATCACCATTAAGTAGGTACATTATAAGCAAATGCATGATTTATAATTGCTATTGTATTATTATCGCGTGTAAGTGCCGTGTAACTAACTGCTGCCAATCTGAAGCCGATCTACTCGATCATCCGCGCTAATTTGATGCATGTCAACCGATGATTGTACGGTACGAAATAATTTAGATACCCAATCAGTAGCCCAACCAATGTTGCCAGTGTGGGAGACAATAGCCCCTATCTATGGTTTTCAGTCAAGGCGATAGTAGCAGTAGAAAAATAAAGAACAATACCAACTAGTTTTTTTTATAGGCATAAAGTCGAATGACCTTCTTTCCTTTGAATTCTAAATTTGAAAGTGATATTTAAAAAGAAGTCTTGATCCGTCACAAGTTATTCTTTAAAACAAAATTTTCTAGTATGTCTGTCATCCATTTGCTATATTATTTAGTCATATTAGCTATACTTTTGGCTGTGGTACAAATTGCCATCACGTTATATTTGGAATAATGAATTAACATTTCCATACTGCAAACTAACCTCTTGACTCTGTTAAAAAAAATATCTGGAAGCACGGAAGTGTCCCGAGTCAAGTTTGTGAATAAAAAAAAAGATTAAAAAGTCTCCCACAGAGGGTGATTGTTTGTGGGACTAGAAACAATGTCTCACAGCGACGGTGGAGCCGTTCTTGCCCACTCCGCCGGTGACGATGGCGGCGGCGAGCGCGCCTACCGTGAGGAACGCGCCCGCGACGGCGACCAGCGCCAGAGAGTAGCGGACCTCGAGACCACCACCGACCTAGTGCGAATGTGCGTTACTTGCGAGTGGCGAACAACACTTTGCACCTAACACGACGAGGTAAGTTCCGCCGACTAGAAAGGAGTGCGCTCAAAATATTAACAGACGAAATGTAAGGCAAACTGAAGCGTTTGCATTCAATCATGAGTATTTTTTTCTTAAATAATATATAACTTTCTGGTAATAAAACACGATTTGACTTACTTCAAAGCAATATTTTACTTTTGAAAGGCTCAATACATTCCATTACTAGTAGACAGAACTGTAACCAGATTGTGCAGTGACCGACTGGACAAAGGCGTTGTGGTAAGATTCAGTTCAGGTTGAGTCAAGTTTGGCCTGATCGTGATGGTGTAACACTGACGGATCACGGATGTAGCACTCATGTGGGTATTTTTAAACATCACCTAACATTTTGCTAGCACAATTTGGAATTTTCTCGTTGACAGCTGGTGTTACATTTAGTATTTGTTAATGTGTACAAGGAATAGTTTGGTGCTACACAAAAGAACTACGCATTAAAAGTATTTATCTGTAATTAGTTACGGTTTCGACATTAATTTGTAACTTCTCTGATTTTTTTTATCTGGCAAAAATGTGTGTATTTAAATGCATACGTAATTCTTTCGTTACACTCAATATTTGTAAGACAAGATCAATATTCTATTGACGTTCAGAGAACATTATCACACTTGTTTTAAATAAATAAGAACTGTGTTATTGAAATAATAACTAATCATCGGACAACACTGTGCTAACATCATTACTATAATTTGTGTGGTCTATACAGGCGTACTCAAATACAAAATGACTTGCAGTATGTTTTTATGGGGACTTTTTTTCATCAATTCTAACATCGTGATATTATTGTAATAAAAACTTTAGCGCAGACTATAGGGGCAGACACGTCACAAACAGTTGATAAACAAAACTTCATAGTGCCTGGATTTATTCATAACAAATGTACAAACAGTGAGTTTCACGACTGTGACGTCGGCATATATCAAAACATACTGAAGTCATTTTATACCGCCAGCTGTTTAGAGCATGTTCAGTGCAAGATAGTTGGATAACGTTACCTGAGTGGCCCAGAAGCTGGGGCCTAGGACGGCGGACACGAGATGGATGCCCATGATGGAGTACTGTGCCTCCGTCACGTCTATCCGGCCCATCTTGAGCGTGCCCGTCACGTAGGCCTGCCAGTGCGCGCAGTAGAACAATGTCATTGCGCAGAAACACTGAAAACAAACAACAAAATGTTTATTAAAACGGTATAATTAGTGATCCTAAGCGCAACTGCTACGCTAGAGATCCTGGGTTCGTTCGAGCAAATTGTTATTAGACTTTTCTATGAAATTCCCAGTAGCAACTCGGAGTCTGGATTTGAGCCCGATTAATGGCAATAGGCTCTCCTATTACATGGGTCCTAATAATCGTACCGCCGAAATGTGCGTGTACATTAGTGCACCTCTGACTAACCTTTCGGGGAATACAGGCGTGATTGTATGGTATGTTACTAAAGTCATGCGTTCCTATGGGACGGGAAAGGGATCAGGCCATAGATACTGCGCTGTTCTTGATTACGATTCTCAGTAAGCCTTAATCCACATATGCCTTAAGATTTCCTGTAGCGTTAGCTAGTTTGACATTTTGTGATCGGTTCAAGCAGAGCTTTCAAAACTTAAAACAAAAGTAGTGCTAAATGACCATTACCTGATAAATGTGTTTTACATAACCTTAAGTACTAAAACATAAGTGGGAAATACTATTTTAGGACAGGTTGAGTCTTAGAATTTAGTTCGCGGATTTCCGAACCAATTAGATACATATTTCGTACAAATCAGAAAGGAGGTCAGCATGGACGGCACAGGTTTCATTCATTTGCATATATAGCGGTAAGCTGCAATCAGCATAAGATTACCACTAATCAAAGAGCAATATTATCAGATAATAGTTTCGCTAAATCTCAGCCAAATTTTGGTAAAACTTAAAATGATTCATTAAAATTGGCCAGTTTCCAGCGTTTGGCGGTAAGCGAGCGCGTTAGTTTGGCAACACTCCCAAATAAGAATTTTCCTATAACGAGGGCCACATCGCGGGAATAAAGCAGTGCATACGGGCGTAAATATGGAGCGACCTTCGATTTTATTTTATTGGATTCATTCATAGTTCATCTCATTGTCATGGTTGAAGGCTTCACTTTCAAAAGTAGCCCTGACGTGGTCCATAATATCAAAAGATTAAAAAAAGAATATTGTTCAGTCCACCCGTGACCATGGATGCTGTAAAGGATCCGAAACGTCGGGAATTAAAAATATCAATATAACGCGATAAAATCCGTAAAAAGTAGTTTTATTTCAAGAATATTGTTCTTTATTTTGAGTAGATTATAATACATTTTTTATATTTCTTCGGTGTCGAAAATGTATTTAGTACGTTTAGAAACGATTCTGCAACATTTACAGACACTAAAAACAGTTTGCGGTTATGACCTTCTAAATCACGTAATTTACATTTTTATACAAGGTTTTATATTAAGTACGCGAAAACTTCCAATTTCTTTATAAAATGCGTTTAAATCATATTATTTTCGTTTTCAATGCCGTTTGCACAAGTGTTCGAATTTCTACACAATTTGTTGAATGCAATGTTGGAAGAAATACGTTGAGTCGCCGATAGATCGTTTGCATACTCAAATGTTTTGGATAACTAGATCTAATTTAAAGCTGTTATGAAAAATCTAATTTTATAAAACAACATTAATACGTTAAAGAAACCGTGACCTACTAGAGGGTCAAAACAATTGTTTTCCTTTTATGAATGGTATACTTTGACTTTATTAAATTTAAGTCTAGACTTGACTTCTGTGGAAAGTACTTTCTCTCTTCATCTACGATAAAACAGCTACACAGATAGTTTACATCCTACGAATATTATAAATGTGAAAGTTTGTATAATTGTTACTCAATCACGAATAAACAGCTACACGGTTTTGGATGAAATTTTGCACACAGTTAATTATTATTATTTTTTTCGCCCCGGGGAGAGCGATGGGGTGCGTCGGACTCCACTCTGAAAAGAGCGATCTACCGACTAAAACCAACCTCAGCGTTTTGCGTCACCACTTCAGTGCCGGGAATACGGGAGCGTTGTGACATTCCTCCACAGACCCGGCAGTGGCGGGAAGTTAATTATGACCTACACTAACACATCGGATACTTTTATCCATGTTGGACAGACTAAGCAGACGAAGTTGCAGGCTGAAGCTAGTTTTTATACAAAAATCGGTACATTCTACGTCTCCCACTTATCAATATCGATCGGCAATGAAAAGTTAAGTGCCAATTTATCAGTAACAAATCGATAAGCATTGATTTCAAAATACTTTTTTCCAATGTAACATTTTGTTTTATTACGTAAATGTCATGCCCTTCGAATGTAACGTATTACCTGGGTGACGTAACACCGATTATATTGTACGACTGCAGACCGTGAGGTCTAAGATGCAACCTCCGCGTTGGTTTTTCCTTGTAACATTTTTCAGAAGCATCCCTGGGTTGTAATCTGTGACTCGCTCCACATTACATGGTACACAGTAGATACACCTCTGCCCAACATTTCGGGGATTATAGGCGTGATTATGTGGGGGATTCTCCTAATAATTCTGGCATTGCTGTTCATAACTTTTGGAATAGTTATCGCGTCGCGTCGTCATGTCAAAGAAAATTAAAAATTTATAGCTTTTGCCTCGACATTAGAGAACGCGCTGAAATGTAGGAAAAAATCAAATTATTTGCAACCATTTTGCAAATAATTTTAATTCTTCCTACAATTCATTCCTAGTTTCCATTGATTTACAAAGGTATACTTACAGTCTGGTCATAGATATCATTACATAATTGGGCAAACCGATCAGGGGGAATCTCTTAATTAGTCAGTAACCATATACGTTCAAGGCATTATTACTTTTAGGGTTATTAGCGGCTCATTTCAGTCTATATTACTTATTTTCTTATTATACCTATTAGCAATTTTCTGCCACGGTCGGCCGCTTAATGCGAATATGGATTCATTATTTTGTTAGTTAATTTAATTATCATACCGTGGCCACACTGTTTCTACAGAGAAAAAACAAATTCACAGCATGCCTATAAAAACTAGCTGGTTATGTAATGGCTCTCCAAACGCACAATGTCAACAGACTTATTGGCATTCCACTACTAATTGAATCAACGACCTAAATATAATTGTCGCCGAGATTGACTTCAGTTCCAAGACACGTTTCCATAAAGAAACACTAATTATATTAGCGTGTTAGAACTAATATACTTAGTATACGACTGTATGAATGTCTACACGGCATACCATGGGGACGTCCATGTTTATTTTCCATAATCTCTAAGGGAAACTAGCATTCGCTTGCTAGTATTGAGGTATTAAGTAGTCGTACTAGTAGCATGACAAACGAGAACATTTCAAGAAATATGATTACCTACTTTTTTATTTCTTCTCATCTTCGACAAAGAAAGAAGAAAGAAAGAAAGAAAGAAAACACATTTATTGAGACAAGGAGACAACACACAGATAAAATGAACAGTAAAAAAAAATTAAATTAAAAAGTAAGGTCACTAGGTGTGCTATCGACATGCTTGCCTCGAATGGGTTGCCAGCTCAGCATTATGCTGGGTGTATTTAATACCCACCCCGGTTTTCAGTTGGCACCCTTGCAGTGACACACGGAAACAGAAAAACATGAATAAATATAATAATATAATATACTAAAATAAAGTAAATGTTAAACTACATAAATAGGTATGTATAAATATGTAAAAATATATGATATAGAAACATATTATAACATACTTGGCATTAGTTACTGATTTATTAAATTGTCTATCAATTTGAAAATTAAATAATTCAGAAATCATTACATAGGACTTAAAACATTGGCTGATAATTACTTGTCTATCTATAAAATGTAAAATCTAAAAATCGACGTCTATTTATAAGGATATAAGTGATTTCCCGCTAAAGTGGGATAGGTGGGTCTTTGTTTTGACGATAAAGTTTGTAAAGATAATGGACTGAAATTAAATTATGTGTGCGAATTTATTTTAATCACGCCATTGTCACATATATGTGACAAACGAAATCTTACCCTGAACGCCAACGTCACAAATATATGACAAAATATACGTCGCACCATATTATGAAATAAACAATTTAATCATTACTTTAGTGTGTTTTCACTACCTTGTGTAATTTGACAGAAAAAGTGGCCTGGCGTCAGGGGTACGGCGATACGTTTATACTCTGGCGTTCAAAAGGTTAATCTATACTTCGACTGATGAGTATTTTCTAGTGTTCTGTTATCGTAATTTATAGCATTACCGTTATCAGGGTTTTAAACTCACTGAAAGAGTTGCGACCTAGCAAGCAAACCTCTTTTCAAGTTAAAAATTGTTTCGAAGCGTTGTCTCTAGTGCATATTACCTCATCGCAATACCTTGCTGTTACGAAGTGGCTACATATAAAATATTTATCTATAAGTTAATCATACTCTAATAAGTCACGGGCACTCAACACATATCGCAGGTTGGTAATTGTGAAGATTATTTAAACATGACAATCTTAGTAACTGTTACGGTATGAAATATTTTTCATTAGTCACGCTCGTGGGAAGGCAAAGATGTGACTAGTTTGTCTACTCAATCAATGGTGGCTGCACAACTAACCAAGCAGTATACACATTAAAAGCTCCAAGTCGTATAAAATTAATAATCAGACTTATAAAGAAATAACTCGTGTCTTATCGTAGTTAACATTAATACCCTTCAAGTTTAGACAAAATGTAAAAATCTATTGTCTTATGCAACCCTTCCTTACGACAATTCTACTTAGATTTGAAGTACTCCCCGAGATGGCACGAACATAAATTTGGTTCTTGTCAGACCATTAATATTTCTGAAGATGATGACATATAACACTTTTAATTACTGTAATTGGCCCTAGACCGTATTTGAAGTAAAATAATTAACCTGAACTCGGTTTTGGTTTTCATAAAAAAGATATGACTTATCTTTGATTAAGCACCTTTGGCACGTCTTGGCGGGGCCACTGCCGTGCCCCCAGATTAGTAATATTATAATTTGTAGCTCAGCTTAATGCCTGCTTTAAGTGGGACAAGGTAGGAATTGGAATTCCATTTAGGCATATACATCTAGCTATAAGCAAGATAAATTGGTCATCTACAGAAAAAACTAAAACTCTACGACTCTACTTGGATGCCATTCTGGTACCTATTTATGTAAGCTTCCAGCCTTTGTTTAGCATTTTGTTTAATTTGCATAAGAGGAATCAGTTACAACGCAATAAAGCGTATATAGGGGGGAAATTGAGACTGAACGAGTTCGTCCCAACAAGCGGTATAAAATTACGTCAGTCAAAATAACAGAGCAATATACGCAGATTCCAAGATAAACACAAGAGTAATTACTCTCGAATCGATCCACGGGCTTCAAGAGACCGTACAATGTGAATGTCACGCCCGGAAATCCTCTTCTGTCCTCCTGACGTGTCATCGATGCGAATCAAATAATATTGAACGCGTACATATTTATGTTTATTATAATATCAGCCTTATATAATAGTACCTTCCATTACGGCCCTCATTGTAAAATCTTCGTCTCAGAGAATAGCTATAGCAGTATAGCATAGCAATAAGTACTTTTTCATGGTTAAGTCGGTGAAAGACCATACTAAACAGCATGGTAAGTATCAACACCAGACTAATTACCTAATGATGCGTTATCAACTCTCAAGAGATTACAGACTGCCGACTGGCTGCAGCAACTTGCTCTCACGAACAATAGTCCAATGGTGCGTTGCGACTACCAATCAGGCCCCAAGAGGTCCTTCCATCAAGCTTATCATTAATTTTCTCGCCTGTTACATGATGCAATCTGACTGGCTATGAGGAATTGTATTCTAAACCCAACCCCATACGGTAAAAAAACTCTTATTTCAAAATTAAACATACCTGGAAGAACATCCATGTGGGGTACTCTCCTAATTTGACAGCTATACACGCTCCTAACGCAATAAACACGGTGGATATGCTATCGCAGCCGTGGTCGAAGAGTTCGCCCAGCGGCGACTGGCTGCCCGTGCGCCGCGCCTGCTTGCCGTCGATGGCGTCCAGGCTCTGGTAGATGAAGACCCCTAGCGCGCATAGTGCGCACGCCCACCGCGGCGGGTCCTGCCGCGCGTCTGGGCTGAACCTGTCACATCATATAATTAGTTAGATGTTTAAAACAGATTTTTCTGTTGTGTAGTTAAATAAAGTATAACCGCTATTAATTCGGTTAGTGTTTAGGCTTGAAAGGCACCCTTTTTACAGAAATATTTAACTTTAACATACACATAATTTATTTACGCAAAAAGACGAATATTTCTTTAGAACTAGATCTTAAGTTGAGAAACTCCTTTTAAGTTTACTTGCAATACCTAATGGTATTTTTGTAGTACATACATAATTCTATTTAAGTTCCATCAGAATGAATCGGGTAGCGATGCTTGATCCATTGGCGTGTAAGAATAACCATTATATCGTAAAGGCGTACGTAAGAGCGGCTTTTATAGGTCACCACCTCACCACGCATGGTTGATGCTTCGGCCAACGCAATCCGATATTACTAGTAAATAGGTATTCTTCATAGATGATACTGCATATACGTAGGTACATTTGATTGTTCAATGAGGCGCGGTACCTTGGTACCTACACTAGGTTATTAAATGATTGCTCATGCGAGACTCATTAAGGCATGTCTAACAAAATGTCGAATGGATGGCATCCGTTTTTTTTTAAACTTACTAGGAATGTGGGTCACACATTACTAATTTTAGTGCCTTTAATGTCATTCTACCTATTTTGGGTAAGGTTCTAGCCACATGCATTGCTGCTGATCACAATATCCCTTAGCTTTTGTTGTAAGAAATTCTCAGTAGTGGGTCAGAGTTAAGATTTCTGTTTGGTCAATTGCTTGCGACCTATGAACCATAAATACTGGCAAAATATGACTGTACAGCAGTATATCTCTCCTTAACCTTTCATGAAAAACTGGTGCGATGGTATTTTTATGCATATAAATGAGGAAATATCTGCTACTTACAGGTATTATGTTTGGTGGCACAATCCCTTACTGATAAACTATTATGTACTCATGATATATAATTCTTATTTGTTTTTACAATGTCATGTAAAAATCAAATAAGTATATGTATATTTTACGCTTTTCTCTTTACAACATGTGCTACAAAAAGTTGCCTCTTCTTTACCATATTAAACATACAATTTTAAATCAGCACTACATTGAATAAATAAGAGCATACAATCATAATGAATAAATATAAATAACTTAATTAGTTTGCAAAGCACAAAAATAATGTAGCAAAAACAATGAGGTTGTTTAATTAATTTTGTTAGTTTATAAAATTAAGAAACCTAACTAACAAAAATACAAAAATACTTTATGGCCTTTGTTCATAAGCAATGAGTAACCCACCAGTGCCCCTAACAATAATTATACTATCTTATACTACCTAATTGATATCTTGAAGATATAAGAATAAAACATTACCCTCATTTCTATAAATGTTATGTTATTTCTTGTTGGTGACAGTGACAAATCACAATTGTAACTTTTGACCCGTCAATGCATACAGTTTCCTCATGAGGACATAACAATAGATTTTGCATTGTGTCTACAATATGCCGCTTGACGGGTTAATACTAAGCGAATGGATTATCATAGAATATACATATTATTAATTTGAGATTTGTTATTGATTTTTAAGCTAAGAGAATTTTTAATTGATTCCTTGATGTTTTCTTTTAAATTTTAGTCCTGAATAAATTTATTTCTTTCCTTTTCTCAACAAAAGATATATGCCTATGTCCTTCTTCAGAATGCTGTCTATCTCCTTGCCAAAATTTATCCAAATCCATTCAGGCGTTATGGTATGAAAAGGTAATGAACATCGCTATGCTACTTTTACATTTATATATTAGCATAGATTCAAGGTATTACCAGTTCATCAACCTTGTTTGTGCCTGGCTAAGTAATTTTCTAAGTAAAACTATCTACTACAAGTGTGCAACATATTAAATTAGCTGAATTCCTAAACATTTTAAAAAGAAATGGATAATGAAGAGGAATTATAGATTAGATTTATAATTCATAATCATCATGACATCACAATACAATGAGTTGATACTCATTGTATCGTCCCACTGATGGGCACTGATCTAAATTCAAAATGAGAGGGGTAAGCATGGACATGGACAGGTCACAACTAGAGAGCTATACTGCACCATGCTGGTCTAATATGGGTTGGCATTTGATTTATTATCTATTAAAAATGTTTTTTTTTATTCAGATCATTGTATGCAGTCTTTATACTAGCCACCTACTACACTGTATCAGTAAATAACAGTAAAAAACATTTACATCAAAATTAAAGTAATAGTTAAATTTTTTTATTGTGTAATGTCAATCAGAATTTAGATAAAGCAAATGCTGATAATACTGAAAACTAGATTATGAAATAAATTAGATAACCTAACTTATATTTAAATTATAATATCTGTGAGAATCTTTTGGTCAGAGAGTTGCTTTAGCATTTATTAGTTAGCTTAGATAAGCGGATGATGACCGTAATTTTAATAGTGGCACTTGGCAACAAAATTATCACTTATGCTAAGTGACTTATCAAAATATAAACAGAAAGGTTAAAATGTCGGATATGGTTTATCATGGGGCATCATGAATTAGGTAAGTACATACAATAAAAAAAAACTGCACCAAATTGAAGTTTGTTGAAGGTGTTTGATAAGAAATACTGACAGATATCCATGTATCTTATCACCCTGTGGCGCGACATTGCCTCGGCCAATCGGACGTCAGTTTTTTCAAGCATTACAATTTGTAAACATGCATGACTATTATTTTACTGAATGGAACACGGAATTATGAAGGCTACTCTCTGACTGGAATTATACCAACATCATTACATTGCAGGTACGTAGGACTTCTACAGACCTTTAGAAAGTCTTAGTACCAGCAGAAAATGAAAGTCGTTACGCTCGGGCGAGATCTGTGACACCGTTCCCGTAATATATAACCTTCGATGTACTTACCAAACTAATATAAGTGTGGTGACTATATTAACTGCTAAACCTAATATTGTGATGAGATTCGGCGCAAGCCATAAAGGCGTCTTAGATACTAGCCAGCACCACCATGGTTGGAGCCATGCATCCAATATACTGGCACTTGTACAAGAATATTTGTGTTCACTTAGTCTTTTTAACTGAGCAGCATTGAGTATTCTCTCTTTATAGAACTGCATTTTAATTCACTGTCACGACATTACAATGCACAATAAAATTCCACTATATATAATATTCACGAGATAATTCGCAAAATCGCAATACAAATTACGTTCACATCACACGGCCACCGTTCCTGACATGACATGATACCATAAACAATTTGATATGTCAGTTTTTTTTCCGTACCCGCAACGATGTTCCGTCATCGAGCCACGCGTTCACCACAGACAATATCTTTGACATTACTAAAATAATGTTGCCATGATATAAAGTAATACCGTAATTGCGGGAGAAAATTATTTTATAAGGTCCTCGTTCTTTTATGTATATTTTTGTGACTGATAAGATAAATGATTATGTTTGATCTCAAATAGAATGTGTTTAGACTCATAAATTGATTTTTTAATACAATATTGGTTTCTTTATAATCTCTAACATCACGTCGTCCTATTGTCATTTATAATCATCATCATCTATACTTGTCCACTGCTGGACGTAGGCCTCCCCTAGTGTGTGTCTGTGTGCGCCATTAGAGCCAGCCTTTCGTTTTTCGCATCCAGCTTCGGGCACCCATTAATGTGGTCTCATATTACCCAATAATCATTTAGCCACTAACATTTTTCAACCACTTGCCTGCTTTCTAAGGAATATATTTATATTCGGAACGCTACAAGAATGGGTTGAGACTATAATATTGCTATCATGAGATAACCATGTATTTTAGCAATATTAGTACAACTCGAAATTACTTTCAGCTTTTATTACCTTAAGTTCTAGTCCTATGTTTTGACGAATATTTATAATTTATATTTTGTTTGACCGAAATAACAATATTTTTTACAACACAAAGCTTTATTTCAACAATAATTACATTACAATTATTACAAAGTTATAATACTTTCCAGTCGCAAACTACTTCTTATGAAAATTACTGACAGAAATTACAAAATGAAGAGAAAAATACATTTTCTACAAAATATTTATATCTCAATTGTATTTCTTATTATATTTACTTATCTACATAAAAGTTAATTCAGTACTTACATTATTTAAAAATATAAAATAAAATTATTATCAAACTTCGTTACGTAAAGGTATTTCAGCATGATAAAATTAAAGCCTTATTAAAATATTTGGGAAAATATTTTATTTTCTATAAAAATAATTTGTAATATATAAATAGAGCATCTTTATTACTCTCTAGTCAATAACAACTCTTTTAAAATTATGTTTATAATAGCAAAATAATAATTTTAAATATTAACTGATGACTTAAATTGATGCTATCTATTTTTAGCTTGATTTTTCCTGGCTTCGATTCTTTTTTGTAACGTGACCAACAGAGCACCGAGTACGTTATGTCCGGGTAGCCGTTTTCCAAAAAGCAACCGCTTCACGGAATCGTCGTACGTGAGAAGTGCTACCATATTTTGCAGTAAAAATCCTTGACAGTATTCCAACAGTTGAGTAGCACCATAAACCTGCAAAGAAACCAGCTACTTATCAAACTAGATTATTGAGAGCATCGGAATGTATAATTGGTTTACAATTATGCATATAAAATAAGATTGCTGTTATACTCGTCATTTGTAACGGAAGGCCTGTTTATTATATGTATAAATACCTACAATACATTATTTTATTGAGGGTAGGATACCTTAGCATGAATGTAGACCGAGACAAGGTTGTGCAAGTCTACGGACTTTGCCGCCCTCGCCTCGCAGTGCCTCTGTAGCGGCAGAAGCTGGAAGAAGGAAGCGGCTGCCAGCACCTCCAGCACGTCGGTCTCCGGGATGTCCAGCCCCGAGCATCCACCGGAGTACAGGTATTTCATTACTTGCTACAAAAAGAAATAATATAATAATTGTGCATGCATTTAAGCAGCATTCGTTTTTAAAAATGTATAAACAATCCAACTGCTCTGATTTCGCCACATACAGGGTAATATAGGAGGTACGCAGATAGTATAACAATAACCCAAATACTCCCATGAGATGTCAGGGACTACTTGTAAGGGATCATCCACTGCCACAAAAGGTCGAATTACCAATCGATTGGACTAGAAGGATATCCGTTCGGAAGGGAATTACTATACTAAAACTATAAATGTAGCAACACTAACCTCAAAAATATGATATCGAATATCGTTAATTTGCACCAGGGGTGGAGCCGTGCTGGCTGGAGGCAGGCCTTCATTCGACGATCTTGGGGGAGCCAACATGGCTCGCAAACGTGGTGACTCCGACACGAGAACAATCTTGTGGCCGTAGAACAATCGACCTTCAACCCTGGGGGAAGGAGTTCTATTCAGATCAAAATATTACATAAGAGACATACGATAAAAAAGAAATGACAGGTCAGTAAAAGGTCAAATCAATCATCAATCATATTGATTGATTGGTTTTCAATTAATCTCCCTTATTTTACTTCTTCGTGCCCTCTCTGGGGTGGTAAATGTCTATAATATTCTTCAAAACACTGTCAGTGTAGTCCGCTTATATTGACAAATAAGGTGTCTATTACTAGTACTATCATCTGGCCCGATCATTAGGATTGAACAAGTGGTCAGAAGCTGTACTTACTTGGAGTTTGATAGAGTATTTTTTGTATTTTATTTGTACTATTTTTTTAAAAAAGCTTAAACTTGCCTAAAAGTGACGTCAGCTAGCGATGGATTGTTGACGTACGAGGGGTCAACTCGCGCTGGCGGCGGTGCGGCAGGCGGTGGAGGTTGCGCAACCGCCGGAACCGCCTCGCGACCGTAGCATGCACATAAGATATCAGCCAGGAGTAGCACTGTGCCTTCCTTCTAAACACAAGTGGTTTTTATTTATTCTGACGACTATTAAATTAGATCATACTTTCATCACCGCAACTTGTACACACGGCTACAGGTCAAGCTATACAATTCCAGTTTAAGCTGATCTCTCATTGTATGGGCTTTCCATACAATAAGAGGCTCGCGTAAACTGGATTTTTAAAACTCTGCGTATAGCCATGCGCACACGTCTGAGCTAGATTTTATCTTCAGACATAATTTATCTATAGGTTTATTGTTAAAATACTTTCAATCTTTCGAACTGTCCTCTGACTAACATCATAAATAATAACTTTTGTTCTAACTTATTACAAAACGTTTAGTTTCTATTTAAAACACAACACGACCTTTATGCATCCTGATATTATCATTCAGTTATTTCATTCAATATGTAATTAGGTAGTTAGGTACTTGGAAAATAAACTTATAGGATTCCGGTGTTAAAATGAGTGAAACGAAATTGATCACATTACCTTGCTGTACCGTAGAATATTGAACAGCAGGGGGAGGCACTCGTAAATGAACTGCTTACTGTAGTGGCTGTCGTCAGATGGACACACCTAAAACCAAATTAAAATAAGAATAATCAATGTTACCTTCATAGCTATGAATGATATCAACTGTTTCATTATCAAAATTAAGAAGTGCGTTACCTGTAAAAAGTCTTGTAGTAGTTGGTCAATAACGTTGTCGAGAGCTGCGTCTGCGGCGGCGGCCAGGGACAGCGTCCAAGCGTGCAGCGACCACCGGCACACCCAGTGCGTGCAGTTCTAATGTTATGTCTGAGGATCACGAATACTACATGTTTACAGCATTGCTATCGGCACAGGGAGGTCTCTGACCAGCTGTGGGAAACACTTTACTAATCGTAATACTACAACATTGTTTTGATAACGTAATGGCAGGAAATGTAAGGCGACAGCAGTGAAAGTGTGCTGGCTAAGCAAAAAGTGAACCGTAACGTTTCCAATCATAATCCCTCTTTTCGCCCTCTAAAATCTGGCTCTCTCTATTTTTATTTGGCTTAGAAAATTAATTATACAAGATTAAATGTGAACAAAGTATTGGTACCCAAATGGTCGTCTCAGCGGCACAGTACATGGCGTCATGTAGGGCACGCTGTTGCTGCTTGGTGAAGGTGGGCGCGCGGGCGGGCGGCGCGGCGCCCTCGGCCAGCACCTCCTCCAGCGACAGCACGGCGCCGGCGCCGCGCGCGCCGCCCCGTACAGCCGCCCGCAGGCACGCGCGCCGCCCGTGCGTGCAGCACACCGCCACCGCGCTGCACATACAAACAAATCATTATGATTGCGATAAATAACACACATTATCTCACAGCTCCATCAAATCATCATAATTTTTCACTGTACCCATCTACTATGCTCACCTGTAGCAGCCGTACTGTGCAGCAACAGAATAGCACAGGGCATCGTTGAGCTGCGTAGAGAGG